>BMAW01111381.1:65532-108758 GCA_019974015.1 Nephila pilipes
TAATTGTTATAATATTAATAATATAATAAGTTTATAATAATTGTTATAATATTAATAATATAATAAGTTTATAATAATTGTTATAATATTAATAATATAAGTTTATAATTTTTCATATGTATGCTAGATCAACTTTTAATCGCGATTAAATTTTGTAGAAATGAGATAAATTTTGTAAAAAAATTATTATTAACTTTTACTCGTGCGTTCAAATAATCAATAATTAAACTTATTGCATTACCAATATTTCTATTTAAAATTTCTTCTTATAAAGCTACAACTTATTTATCTGGAAAAAAACATCTTAGATTTATTATTTGGAATTAAAACCGAGAGTAAATTATCTGCTAACAAAGCAATACTTTGAAGACAAAAACATAGTAAATCAAAAGGTTCTAAGCAAAGAACAGATTTAGTTACCCAACGTGCGCTTTTTCTTATAATTATTAATAAATTACTCAATTAAATATAAGAATTAAAGTAAACGATGAAATATCGAAAAATGGGCAACTATCAACTTTTTTGATATTAAAATTAAAAGAAATGATAAATTAGTAAATTGAATATATTTGAACTAACTAAATGTTATTAAAATAGAAGCAAAGGATAAAAAAAAAATTGAAAAGTGATCTGGTACGCCAAAAGTGTTCCAACTAAAACAATAGCCCATTGGGTGGCTAAAAACATCGGCAATTAACATATTTATTTATTCAAACTGCATCGCCTCTCTATAATTTACTATACTTTAAATTATCATTTATTAAAATAGTTACCAGTCGATTGTCTAATGAATAAAAAGTCATGCAGTGATGATAACAAAGTTATTTAGATTTACATATATTCAAAGTTTAATTTCTATCTAACTAAATCTGTGAAAATGCCCTATGAGCGTCAGAATATAATGTTTAATACAGTAACATATTATTTATCTGATCTACACCAATCAGCTTTGAGCGGGTTTAGAGATGAGGATCTGATTCACTAACCCTTTGAAGATCACTTTCATGTTATTTCCAATGTTCCTTAGCCAGGTCAGGTATAATACAGGTGACGCACATTCACAGCTTCAGTTCAAGATCTCTACCATCAACCACATAACTTTAATATTTATTTCTTCGCTGTTTATAAATACAATTATTCAAACCCATTTATTACACTTCAATAACTTTAATGTACATAAATCACATTCCATTTAATGGTAGAGATTTTCAGTACACATATAAGACCCCAAAGTGTTAGTTGAAAGAAAAAAAAAGCGACAGAGCCTACGTTATTAAACCAGGGTGGACTTACTAATCTAATAACATGTCTTTAATTATATATTTTTCATCCTTTATCAATATCATTAAATTCAACAAGCGGATTTTAAAAGTTCAAGTCCAGTTTGAGGTCTAAATTTAGAAATATGCTTTTATCTCCAGAAATATGTATTCTAATTCTGATGAATAATTGGAGACAGTAGCCGAGAAAACGCAAATACAGTCATCGGGGTCAGATTAAAATAGATTAAACTGTTATAATACAATTTCCTTATTATGGGGTAAATTATTTCAAACTCAGCAGAATTCTCCTGATCCAAAAGCGCATGCGAAATCCATGGCATTTAGGGTTAATTAAAAGATCTAATTTATAGCCTTTATTATATCAGTTTTGTCATTGCTTTCTCTCGCCGGACATCTAAATTCCATTTAAATACCGTCCTTCACAGAAACGGCCGTAATTTCGGACATTTATTAGTAGCAGAACGAAATAAATATGCCAGAAGAGGACTGGACTGGACTGCAAAAGGCAGAAGAGAATATTGGACTTTAGAATTGTAATGAACTTGATAAATATTAGATTAGAGTAGATTTAAGTGCCTGGCAGAATGAATTATTATTGAATGTATGTCGCTGCTTTGGAAATAAATTACAAAAGTATGTTTCATTAAAATAATTGCAATAATGCTTAAAATAGAGCTAGGCTTACTTTAGATTTAAAACATAGCTGGATTTGTTTTGGATTTAAAATGGAGATCTATTTATTTCGAATGCGTATATATAGCCATTTCATGATTTACAAAATTTTACTGAATTGATTCTTGTCTGATATCGACATAAGAAAAGGAATAAATATTTAGCATTATGTTAGTTTCTTCCTCAGTTTTATTCCAAAGAAGAGGACTTCTAATTTTTTCACGAGAACAGCCTTCAAGTGCGATTATTGGAACAAATAACATCTTGTACACATTGCTTTCATTTCCACGAATATATTTCATTGATTTTAACATGGCAAAAAAAAAAAAAAAAAAACTATACCAGATAACCTACAGCAATATTTTTTTTTGTCTTATCGTAGACGCATTTGTAGACGTATTTTCAGTTATATATTTTTATCATTGAGTTACACAATATCTATTTTGACGTTATCATCATACAAGGTGCTGTTTCTGGCCCAGATTCCCGTTCTGTTCTTGTCTGATTATAGAATAGGTTAACTTCTCAATTTAAATGATATTTCTACACATTAAAAATGGGGCTCGAAAAGGTAAATGTTTTGAGATGTAAATCACTTTCACGATCTCAATATATAATTTAATTTGTTATTGTAATGAGTATCTCTTGTTTATTAAAAACAGTGACATACAGAACTTTACTTTATACAGAACAGTGACATACTTTACAGTGACAGTGACATACAGAACAGTGACATACTTTACGTAATCCAAGAAGTTCTTGCTAAAGTTTAATTCATCGTAAAGGTGATAAATAAGTTTAAAATGGTTGCACTTGAAAAGGAATATGTTTTTTCATATTATTATCACCATGGAAATGTTTTACTTGTATTTGATAATCCCCATTTTTAACTGAAAGCGAAGGAATGCACTTTTATATTTCGTTTTAAACTCGAGCATCATGTAGCGTGTTTGAAAAAGAATATTCCACTTTGTGGAAGAAACGAGATGCAGTCACAAAATCAAAGTAGTTACAACTTTTTTGGGCACGTTAAATTAAAAATAACATCTTAAAGTTGTGACATTGGGCTAGTCGCGGTTTCTCTTCACTAACCTTAGGGACTTTTTCAATTGAGATTGATTGCTTTCGCTAAACAACCTTTACCCAACCAAAAATGAAACGTGATGAAGAATGTAATATGCAAAGCAGTTAGGAATGAAGTGAAGCAGTTAAATTAAGAAGTATATAAACTCCATCTGAAGGAGTAGAGAAGAGAGGTGAAGGAGGATCAGAGAGGTGTTGCAACGAGAGGAGGTGGAATCTAAGTGTTATAGTATTAGAAAGCTGATTTAAGGATTAGAGTTGAGGTCCGAGTGTAAAACACTCGAATTAGAATTTGTTCTAGTGTTTTCAGCAGTTGTTACAGATTCAGTCTAGCAGTTGGTAAGAAGTTGTTAAATTATTATTGGTGGGTTGAAGTAAAGTATTAGTAAACTTGACTTGGAGAGCTATATCATTATTGTCTTAGAGGATATATATTAATAAATGTTGAAAGTGGTTTTGGTGGTTCTGTAATTATTGGTGTCATATTGTTTAATATTAGATATTAGTGATGGCACAAGATAACATCCGAGGTAATCGGATGTCATAAAGTTTTTAGTATTATAAATGTTCAACGTGACCCATCACCAAAAACATGCAGAATATTCATTCAATAATGGAATGCACCCCCACTTTTTCAGCATGTTTGGTATTGCAGTGTGAATGACAACACTTATTCGTGCTTTCAGTTCATCAACGTTCGCCGGTAGTTTTGAAAGAAAAAAACATTTTAGATTTTAAGTATCTCGAAAGAAAAAAAAATTACAAGTAATTAAATTAGGGCTCCATAAGATCCACTAATTAAAACCAAAATCGTCACGTTCTCTGCGTCCCATCTCTGAAGTAGCAATTTGTTATTATCGTTAGTATTTCTGGAGGTGCAAACGATAAAATCTTATAAATTTACAAACTTTTCAATGTTATATTAATTTTAATTTGGAAAAAATGGTAGACACTTATTTAGTTTTATAATTGTAACTCTTAAAATTCGGGAGATGTGGAAACCTATTGGTCATAATCGTGAGTTCGCAGTCGGCGTTGTTTCTGTCAAGCCGTGGTTTCATCAAAGACCCGTCGTGTAGTGGAGCTGATGCATGTTAAATCTGGTCAAAGTCCTTCTATTCGCGTGGCGTTGAAATTTGGAAAGGGATGGGCTAGCTCAGGTGTTGTCCTCACCATTCGACCAATATTCAAAATTATGAAACTCGTCACCAATAGCAATCATGTTGTTTTTCAGTGCAACTTTAATGAACAACCATATAAGATCATTTAAAAGTTGGGATATTAATTTAAACATTTTGTAGAGCGCTATATTTTTGGAACCTAACATTCGAATTTTGCAAGATTATCAGTAAAACATAAATTTACTTTCAGGTGAAGAAATGAAAATAAAATGTTCTTTTGAGCAACTCATCTTTTTACGCTGCTGATGTAATTAAAAACCTTCAATTGCATGCATACTCAAAATTGCATAAATTTTGAGTACGCTTTATGCAAAAACACATAAATTTGTATGCATTTAATAATAGAAAACGTTATTTAATCAATTTAATTTAAATGTATAGAAATAGAAATATAAAAATTAAAAAAAAAAAATTTCAATTCGAAGGGAATAAAATAATTTAAACAACATTAAAATTCATCGCTATTTTGGCAAACCTTCTATTCAAATGAAAAATTCAATATACTGCACGAGAATTACGGAAATGGAAATGAATTCGCTTATGTTGACTTTACAGCTTCAGTTTTCGCATATAAAAACATTTTCCACGAAAGAACAGAAGTAAATTTCATTCTTTGATGGAAAAAAAAAACCCAGCAATCAATTAACTGCTCTCGTACTTCAGCTGCAAAACGGTTGCCAGAAAAATTTCCTCGAACAAAAGGAATAGAAGAATGGAACACAATATGATCAGTGGCGGGAAAGGTTTTCTTCAATAAAAGAGCTTTTTTTGGTTACCATGGCAGTAGGTGACGTCAATGATAACAACTCAAACGATATGCAAATAAATATGCGTAATGAACTTACTTGCTGCCCCATACCAGTTTCGTTGCCACGATGTAGCTGGAACGCCTGTAAAGATGAAAAGAAAATTAAATGGGTTGAAGAGAGAAAGCGCACATTATATTAGGCGGAACGACGACAAACTGTTTTTGAGTGCTAATGAATGAAAAATGGCTACGTGCGTTCGAGAGAATTCTGGATACCCCACATCGAGTACGAAATCTCTAAAGAATCAGAAAAATATAACTTTTGATTTTCTTTAGAATTTTAATTAAAATGTAGACGTGATTTTTCTCAGAGGTATTTCGAATAGACGCGCGGATGTATTTAGATTGATAGCGGATGTTTTGTTTGCATAAAAGGCAGGTTTCTTATTTCGACCCGAAAGACACAAAAATGCCGGAAGATTACGTTTCGATTAAGGAGTGAGTATAATTTCTGTGAATACACATTGAAAAAATTTGTCAAATAATGATATGTTATGCAAATGAAATCACGGAATGAATAATCATTACCGTGCAAGCATCATTAAATTGAAATAGTTTATTCTTCTGGGAAATAAGGTAAAAAAGAACGTTAAACAACTCAAGGTACCGAAAGCTTTTACTTAAATTGGTACGCTCAGCATCTTGCAGACAGAGGAACATTACTTATTTATTCTAATATATTCTTTTGAATTCTATTTCGTTTGAGTGCTGGTAGTAAAGTACTAACCAAATACAAGTTCAGATTTTAAATCTTTTTGTTGTATTGCATTTCAACATTGAAAATTTCAATACGTAAACATTTGTGAGCTGTTACGACCTAAGATTTGTAGTAAATAGAACTGTTTCATAAACACCATTCTTCTGCTTTTATTATGGTAATCAGTGTCTACACAATATCGCTATATTCTCTTTTACGATGAAAAAATTGTCAGTTTAAATGAAGTTTATTTAGTCATATATTTATTTTAACATAGAACACATGTCCTTTTGCAGATTGAACAGGTAAAATATACAACGATGTTACATATTCTACACAAGTACATACTTCTCAAATAAACCCATTTCAGATGTATGCTGTTCTTTTTAATAAATTTTCTTCAACTCACATTGTAACCGTGTCTGGTTCAAAACATTAAAAGCATTTTTTTTTTTCACATTTTTAAGCACTCAACTGAGCCGAAATTTTCTTTTCAAGATTGTTTTCCACGACAACCCTATAATTTAATTATAATTAATAAAAAATTAATTGATTGAAACAAATTACTAAATAATTAAATTTTACGCCAAATTTCTCGCCAAGTTGCCAAAGGATCGCCAAATCATCGTTTAATAATTTATCGTTTGCTTTAATCTTAATTACATTTTGTTAAATATGTTCAATTCCATAACATAATTTATCGTTTGCTTTTATATTAATTACCTATAGCTTAATTGATTAACATATTGCATAATTGAGCTAAAAAATTTTACATGCACTTATTTTAGATGATAATTATAATAAACGTCCTATAATGAAATATATTATTAAAACTAATTATTAAATAAATTCATTTTAACTTGAATTCCTTTTACTCTTAAAATTTAAGGTATAAAATAATTATGTTACGTAAAATGTGAAATTTTAAAGAAATCCCATACTCAAAAGACTCGTTTTTTAGCGGTGTTATTTATAAGTACAGTCATATCTGTGAGATGTATGTATTTCACGGGGAATCTCCTCCGTCTCCATTCAAAAACTTTTGCTTTTAAAATGAGGACTTTAGGTTATTTGAAATAAATCTCATTCAAATAATTAAGCATTTTTTTTTTTTTAAATTATAATTTTTCTACTGAAATCCAATTTGCGCATGCGTACATGATGTGATGATCTCTGCCTCAACGGTTGGACAATACTGATCAAGTATTTTAAGTGAATAACAGTGTGACTACGTTAACATGAAGTAGTCAAGATCATGGTTCATGAACATGTTAAATGACCCAAGACATACAGTAGTAATATAATTTTAGCGAAAAATCCGAAAAATTCTAGAATATTTGTCAAAACTAGCGTTTTCCGCTGTCTTAGCCGTTTTTCTGCCCATCCTGTATCCTTTATCAACAAAATGACCTGGTTTATCTACATGCGTTAACAATCCAAATGATATAAATTCAAGTAAAATAAGTTCTTTGACAATTTCCCTTTTTTCGAATTCGTTCGATAATGTTAAATCTTTCCTCGATCGTATAAGCCGCATGTTAACGTTTGCGCTCCTCCTACATTATTTTAAATTTTAACGCAAATCTCTTAGACAAGAAAAAAATCTATATAATTCTTAAAATTTGACTAATACAAAATGGTTGAATGTACAGCTCATCTCTCTGACCACGATATCTTGTCAATAGTCTCGTACAGAAAAAGAATACAATTTAGAACAAATTCATTTATGAGAAATGATGATTCATTAGTGTATAAAACAGAAAAAAAAAATATTGATGTCAGCTCCTTAACGGGCAGTCTAGACGTCATCCAAACAGAAGATTAATCGGAAATTTGTGGATAGTAAAGTAAGAATTATAACACTGCACTATCTAGGAGTAATGACACAAACGATTGCTCATCAAGGGAGGCGTGTAAAGCAGGCACGCGTGTTACTGAACCACATATTAATGGAGAACGACAGAAGATGGAAATCAAGAGGTCTATTTTTACACAAAGCAAAATTGCTGCCTCTAGTGAAACTTAAGCTTAGAAAAATGCGATCTATTAGTAATTTAAAAGAAAATTATCGAAACATAATTTTTAACAATCGTATTGTCTTAAATTTCCATATAGAAAGCATTTATTTAAGATGTGTAAGTCTTGTATTTGTAAACGTTTTAAAAATTACAGGGCTTAATTTATCTTATTTTAGTTTCTTAAAAATATAAGTAAAGAGCGTTTTAAAATTTCTAGTAGATAAAAAAATTTGAAATAAACTTAATGATGACAATATTAGGTACTAATTTTGACTGATATTTTGAAATTATTCGACTTTTATAAAATCTCGTTTTCTCTTAAGTTCATCAGAAGCTCATTATATATTATTAGCAAATTTGCCATTTGAATATCAACTTATAATTAACAATAGACTATTTACTTAAACTTCCGTAGCCAAATTAGGTGCAATTTATCTACTTTTTTACACTTTGAAAATCTGAAACTAGACAAGCTGACTTATTGCAAAGAAGGATGCAAAATTATAATCACAAAACTAAAAGCAAAAGAGATGAAATTGTTAAAATTATTGCGTAGTTGAACTAATAATATTATCCATAAAGTAATCTATATTTATATTCGGTTAATTTTATTTTTTTAAAATTAGTGATAACTACAAGGTTAATCAAAGTAATTCATCCGATTTCAAAATTCTGTACTTTCAAAAAATAAACGACACAGAATGAATGTAATGCATGAATACAGAGAAAAAACGTGGAAGTTTTATATTTTGAAAATAGATGGCTCTCAAATGTTCTATTTGTTAAGCTATTTAATGAAGTCTGTTTTAGAAGATATCTCGGAGCTACCTCGCAGTTGAGTAGATCGCAGTGGACGAGATGATTTGGATGTTGCACAGCCGGGTACTTAAGTCACCTTATATGAGATTCTCATGTCTAATCAACTGATACTCCAAGCAATTTCTACCTTTCGGGATTTGTGAGGGATAAAGCGTATGCTCCCCCATTACACAATTTATGTGAACTTAAACAACAGATTTCTGCTGCTGAGCAATTAATTATCAATGACTCTTTACAACGCGTTTGCCAGGAATTTACATATGGAATTTACATCATACCTGTAACTAAAAGAAGTTACATCAAACACTCGCAAAAAAAAGCTTTCATATTTTCCCTTTTTATTCATGTTTGTATGTTTTCATCATTCTGTGTCATTTATTTACGAAAATATGGAATTTTGAAATTAGAAGAATCATTTTAAATAATCCCGTATTTTATAATTCTTGAATAAATTTTATGTATTTTAGTTCATTTCTCAATATATATATTTATTCAATATATATATTATTTCAAAGAAATTGTACATAAAACACATTTAGAGTAATTCATTTCGAATGTTATATTGAACTACTTATATGTAATATTTGTTGTCTTTTAACAGACTTAAAAAAGACCAGTAAATTATATAAATATTTGGTTTTAAATGTTAACAAAGGTACCTGAAAATGAAGTCGTGTATTTTTGTATGACTTACAATATATATATATATATTACTTTAAATTCAAACATTTTTCAAATTTTAATTACCTTTTAATAGAATTTACGTTCTTGAAATGTATAAATACGAACTAATTAAATACTAATACATTTGCCAAGCATGTGATGTGTTTTGTTTAAATGCAAACCTTAATTATAAAGCAAATCATTTAAGCTTTAATTACTTTTCTATTATGTATATAAATTAAAATCCCTCGAGCACATATAACTCCAATATCATTATTTTGAATGTGCTTGTTTAATGTAATTGCATTGGTGTCGTGAAATATTTTGAAAAATCGTTAACTTTCTTTTTTAAACATGCATCCCATTTCCTTATTTTCAATTGTTTTTCTAATAATTTATTAAAGAGAAATATAATTATTTACTAATTATTTCGAAGGTAAAATAATGATACTTACTTCCACCCGCTGTTTTTGAGGATTTTGCCAAGTAGGATCTCTGATCTAGAAGAAAAATATAAAATGAGTTAAATCAAATTCTTCTGCAATTTATGCAGAATAAATAACGGTTTTAATTATAAACGTCGCTATTTTTAAATTTCAGTGAATAATCTTTTCAGCAATAAAATTCACAATACACTTTTTCTTTTGTAATCTTTATTACATACAAATTTGCTTTTCTAGGGGGAATTCGGAACTGGTAAAGGAATGCGCATAATAATTCGAGATACAAAAATCAACGTTTTTTAAAAAACGTTTTTAAATTGCGGTAAAGTTCATTAAAAAATTTTATTGAAATATTAGTTAAAACTTTGTAAAAAATCTCTTATCTCTCTCATATTTAAGATCACTATCTCTGCGTAGTTCAATATCTCTTTCATAGATGGCACCAGGCTACTACACAAATTACGTTATTAGAAAAAAAAAAAAGTTGAAATATTAGTTAAAACTTGTCGCAAATGTCTAAATATTGCATTGTTAGGCGAATAAGAACGATTCCCAAAGTTTCAGAGCTCTAGCTTAATGGGAAGTTGGATAAATTAACGATCGAAAATTTTATGACACACACACCAAATAAAATACAGAAAAATGTTGTAAAAAGTACTCTGAAACTTCATAAATAGTTATAAAATATACTGTTTGCAACAGATTAAAAAAATATCTTTAATGCGCTATATAGAGCCCACATAAAAATGTACCCTTGTTGTAGATTAATTAAAACCTCACAATATAACTTGAAATTGAATTGGTTTTCCATACAAGGCAAAAATTAATTTACGCAAGAGAGCATTTTTAAATCTTTTATTTGCCTTTTACTTTAGATATTACATACACAAAAATTTCAAATTATAGATATAAAATTAATAATCGTAGTCAGGAAAGTGGTTTTTCTTGTTAACAAGTGAATCAAAACCATTTTCATCATTTAAACATTCTACTTTAGTTACAATCATTCAGAGTTGAAATTTTTGGTAATACAATGTAATTGATTATCGGTGTTTGTGACGACGCTTGCTTGGTTACAGGCCTGTATATGTCGCGGTTAACAGACATACAAGATCGAAGATCAGTCTGGAATTTTAAAGTTCTTTTTTTGAAAGATAAGCACTCCATAGAGGGGTAGAGATCTGTAATTCATCGCAGGTGATTCATGCGCTAAATGTAAATTGCAATACTCACCGATGTAATGCGTTAAAAGTTAATCCGAATAAAGTAAAGTGAATAGTTATTGTTAACTACGGTCCTTTTGTTTTCCTGAATATTCAAGACAAAAATGTAATCAAAGAACCAAAGTGATACTAGTAGTAAGTAAAAGTGAAGTGATTAAGAAAGTTAGTTAAAATAAAAATTCTATTCAACAGTATCGATTGAAAAAATAAGGTATTCATGGACTATTTTATATACCGCAAAAAAAGCGCACATCAAAAAAGAGCGTGAAAATGATTTGACAATATATTAATTTATAAGAATAAATCATACATTTCATGATGCATTCATTAAACTAATAGAATTCTTCAAAATGTCCCTCATTTTTAGAAAAGTAAAAAGGAGATGAAAGTTTCTTAGGAATTGAGATGAGTTTTATCATGTTTTCCCGTTCAACTAATCTTAAGGGATTTTATGTGATGTTGTATGAATTGGAAATTCTCCCAATATAGGTAACTTGACTTTTGAAGATTAGAATAGATTTAGTGAAGTGTAGTGAATTGAATTGAGAAGATGCGTTTACAATGCAATACCGCGCTTGTTCGTTGAGAGAATGAGTCGAAATTATTAGCGAATACATTTTAATAATGCCCGCACAATGCAAATGGATAAAGAGTCAAATGTAACTACGAATTGAATTCACTGAACCTCATGTTTTGCGGAAGGAAGGAATTTCCATCATAATCCATAAGATACTCAGAATTTTAGCACGTGTTGAAACTTTTAGAAGCTTCCAAGAAATCATACAATTTAGAATTCGCATGCCAAATGTACATGTCCGATGCTTTGATGAGGTGGCGTCATAGCTTTAGACGAAAACAAGGTTGCAAAGATTTATTACTTCTGTTTGGCGGTAAAAAAACAGAATGGGTAGCGGAGCAAAGCTGCCTCCCACAATGTCATCTTGAAGTGGTCCAGGACAAAAACGGATTTATAGAAGATATCTCACGATAGTTACAATAGTAAATCTATACAAATTACTAACCTACAAAATACACATAGAATTTTTAATAAGAAACGTACCTGGTAATAATCGTATATTAATAAGTACCCCTTACATTAATAAGTTATTCTTTTTAAAAACTTTTTCTTGAAGAAAAAAAAAGTATTTAAAAAAGATCATTTATTTTTTTCGAAAAATAATGGAATAACACTATAAGCCTTCTGATAGTAAGTAAGATAATAAAAACTTCTGTTATTGCCTGAGAAAAAAATGACATAAATTTTACGTAAAAGAATAAGGAAATACATTAATATTAAAATGTCCTTTCAATATATTTAAGTGGTCGGTACAAAAAATTGCGAAATTTTCGGAAAAGAATTGATTGTAAAAAGGTTTAATATTTGCGGTTATGAATTATTAGCAAAAAATTATTCAAATCAGACTAATGTTTTTAGATATGTAGTGTTTGTGAGAGTCAAGAAATTTTTCTATGGCTCTTGTGTCTTGATTACATGTATTTTTCATAAGATTTTTGGGTATCAAAATTTTACTTGCGACTCAAATTTTTCTTGAAGTCTACAAGAGTTTTAAATACCATTTAATGCTGAAAACTAAAAATAAAGAAACTACAGAAAAGATTTTAATCAATTTGAAAACTTTTTTAAAACCTTTTCATTTGAACAATATTTAAAGTGTTCCATTTTTTCAGCAAGGTCAAAGTATTTTATTTTTTCTTGTGAAGTTCATCTTTTTACCTTCTCTAATAAAAACTTAATTTAAAAACACAAACATAAATTCTGCGTTTTATATTTAAATATGAGAAGAAATATAAAATCACTGTTGCGAATTTTCATTGAGAAGGAGCAATATAAATATCCGAGAGTGGTTGAAAACACACTGTATGGGACGAAAGATGATGTTGCGTAGATAATTTGGGATTAGCAATGTGTACTGTCATCTGTTGAACTGCACCAAAACAAATTTGACACTTATTCAAATGTTTGTTTTGATTCCTGTTGTGTTGAGTTGTCATCGTCATTTTGGTGTCGATGTCACCATCAATGACATTTGGATTCCTCATTATGCACCAGAAGCCAAGTATAATTAAAACAATGGTTTTATTCCATTGAATGTGCTTCAAAGAAGGCGAAGACGGTCTCAACGGCCAAAAATTTACGGTGACACGGATTTCTTAAAAAAAAAAGAGAAAGCTATCACTGAACGATGTTTCAGTGAATAATCCATTCATTTCTCATAAATGTTTTTTGAACGGCCCTCATAATTTATTTAAAAAAATCCATTCATTAAATTCTACAATTTATATTTAAATATGAGTAGAAATACTGTTCAAATTATTGTTTATTTTCACCCAGATGCAGAAATTTACATACATGTAAAAGAATTGGTAAAAGTTTAGATAGTTGCAAAAATTATGGATATTTTTCCAAATCAAATTTTGCGATATAAATAAAATAAACAGAGTTGAATTTTATGTAGGTTCAGCAAATATGTGAGATTTTAAATTTTCTTTCCTTTTCTCTCTTAAATGAATTTAAAAAATTTGAAAGCTTCGTTTCTATATTCCAAATAAATTTCAATTTTGAATTTACGATTCTTTTGTATTATTAATAATTATATTTATTAAAGCAAAAAATTGGTACAGATTCCCACATATGTAATCTTTGCTTTTAAATGACATTATTAGGTATGTATAAATCATGTTGCGTTTACATGCGAGTATATTTCATTCACATGATTAATATCTTTTTAAATCTTCATGTCTCTGAATTAAAATTAATAACTCTTAACTGGTGAGAGCTCTCCGTGGAGGAGAAAGAATACAGTGAAATGCTAATGAGTAATAATTACAGCAAACGTAACAAGCATTCTTAAATTCATATTAAGTTTACTAAATAAAATTCTGTGTAATACGTCTGATGTTTCAGAAAGAAGCAATTCACTAGTACGTAAATATTTTTGTTAATATGAGGGATAGAGTTTTTAAATATTGACTGGAGTGACTGAAAGGCAAATTTAAAATTTTGTATAAGGAAATTAATTTAAATTAAAATAAAAACCCACTAAGAAGAGCAGCTTAAATTAAGTACTTAATTAGAAAATGCATAAACTTAGAGAGTCAAAGAAAAATTAATTAGGTAAGTAAGATGTAGTAATTAACAGGGATTCAATTTCTCTTGAAATAAAATTTTATCAAAAGATGAAAGAAAGTTGTCATGAAATAAAATGTAAGGTTCAGGGTAGCGGCAAATATCCTTCAGAACTTCATACTTTCGCAGAAATTTAATACGAATTTTCTGCATCATACATAAAAATGTGCGGAGAATTCTATGTACATGTTCCCAAAGTAAAAAAAAAAAAAAACATTACATTTTGCTCTTATCTTGAGTGTATGAATCCAAATTTCAAAGTTAAGTACACTGTAAATTCTCTTTTCAATTTTGATTGAATTCAGTTAATTACAAGGATGGTTCAAAAAGTACTTGTATTTAAAGATAGATGGTATTAATAAGGTAAATTGTTGTTACCATTGGGTGTTTCTGTCTGTTAAACAAAGCCGAAACAAATTTGACATTGATTCATAAGTTAGTTTTGTTTTGGTAGTCATTCACCGCCAAATCAAAATTTGATTGCTACCACTTCGAGTTGTCGCCGTTTGTTACATCCGGATTCATCATTATGCGCCCTAAGTCAAGTATCAGTGATAGAAACGGGAAATTAGATACATGGGACATAAATGGATTAACATACTGTAGTATTGCCAATTGATCGTTTTTTTTTCTTCTTATAAGTCCTGGAATACGACTCCCTTAGCATCCCAATGATTCGTAGCCGTAAATTTTCCGACCAATGAGACCGTTTCGCCATCTTTGGAGGAGATTTGTGACTCTGTTATTCGCGATTTTCTCTTCCCTACCCTCGGGGACTTTTTTTGGTAATTTGAATTGCACATTACTACTCCTGGCAAACCAAAGTGAAGCGTGAGTAGATAAATTAGATGGAAATAAAAAGTGAAGGGAGTAAGATGCATTGATACGTAAGCGAAATAGCATTGAAAGGAAAGAGAAGGGCGATAAAAGATAACGACTAGCTGGCAAATGTTGTAGATTGGAGTTAATCATCTTGATGAATCATTTATATTGGAAGTGACTCTTCATCAGAATCACAAGAATTTAATATCTGTACTCGAAAAATGCTTGAATTAGAATAAATAATTTGGTGAGCTAAGGTTTTATTATCTGGAAAAAAACTAAGACTGAGTTAAGAGAGTTTAGAGGGAGATTGCTCCTGCACATTCTTTGATAGAAAATAAGGTACGATATTCTTTTCTTACATATCTTTAACTAAACTTATTGATTCTTTAATTAGACTTTAAGATGGATGTAATGTTAAATAAGGAAGGAAAACTGTCACCGATTCATCGAAGGCAGCCTGTTATTTTGAGAGTTGCTTGGGTTCCAGGGTATAATGACGAATTCAAGTCTCCTCGACGGTGACAATCCGATCTAAAATGACGATGACAATTCGTCGATGCAGCAATCAAATTTTGATTCAGAAGCAAAAGTCTTTGAAATGAAATCTAGCCTATGATCCACTATTACATTTTATCTATGTCTTCCAGTAGATGATATCACAATGATATCAACTTGCCTTAGCAATGCCTTCTATGTTCAAACACATGAACTTTTTTAACTATTCGAGTATGTATCTATTTTATAAAAAAAAAACTTATTTGTTTTAGTTGATTTACTATATGGTATTTGAGTTATTAAAACAAAACTGTTAAGATTGTAACAATCTTTCTTTACTATTTTATTCTACTTTCATCTTTCAGCCTACTTTAAATCAATGGGTACTGAACTGTAAGAGAAGATATATACAAGAGTAAAATAAAATACTTTATTTATTAATGAAGCATAAATCAAATCGTTTTCTCTCAAATCTCTATTAACTCGCCAATCTTTGATCATGGCTTAAAAATGAAGTCTTAGCTTACTGAATCACTCGTTCTCATTCCAATTATTTTCACTAACAGTAGCTTTGAATCTTAGTTCTTGGATCAAGAAAAACTTCCTAGCATGAAAACTTCCAAAAGATTAATTATGATATTTCAATCCAATTTATTGATGACTATCGACTTAACGTTGTCCCTTAACTCGCTTCATTTTCTTTTTTCAATCATATTTCATCTATGTATCACTATTCTTAATTCAATTTATTTCTGTTTTATCTTCATCTAATTTACCTTATCACATTTCCTTTTCATTAGGAATAAATTGTAATTTTATACAATTCAAATTATTATAAAGTCCTCGGGGATAATGAAGAGAAAATAGAGAACAACCCAACGTCATTGGTTTCGTAGTTATAAAAACCCTTATCCAATGACAAAAGAATTACTCGAGTCTTCACCTTACCTTCTTAATTTATGTAAGATATCAGAGAAGGATTCTAAATCTGCTTTATTTTCCAATTGGAAGAAGCAAATTTAATTACTTCTAAACATGAAATTAAAAATGAATAGTGCATATTTTAATATTTTATACGCTGTATATAGGTAAGAGACCAATTTAAGAATTAAATTAAAACATTGAAATTACAAAATAAAATAAATAAATAAAAATAATAAACTGGGTGCTACTAAAAGTTTTATCTCTGTTTAATAACCATTTTCAGCACTCACACTCCTTAACTGCATCTTAGATTATCGTTATCTGAGCGGCTTTATCATCAAGAATATGCAAGTTCTAGTAAGAAACAATGTATTTTCTTATTTTGCAAACTTTGATACTTAAAATACTATTTCGTTTCTTAAAGAAAGGTTACGCAGTAAGGCAAAACGATAGTTTGACGTTCAAAACATGACAACATAAATAGATATTTATGCAGCGCGTATACTCAAGAAACAGTACTTTTTTCCAGGCAAGATATTTAGCAAACGACTCCAATATGGTGAGAGTAAAAGCATATCCCCAGTTGAAATCCCCACGAAATAGATATTTATGCTAGATGCGTTGAATTACCATCGTTTTCAGAAGAAATAGCCAAGTCGTTCAAACGAAACGTACTTTATGGTTTCTTGGTATCACATTTTATATAATAATATATATTTATAGAGCTAGGATGACGGAGAATGTATTTTTGTTGTTTAAATTTTTTTAAAAATAATTGTCAATTACTAAATAACTAAGGGTTGTTTTATTATACATGGTTATTAAAAATGAATCATTAGATTTTAAAATGCTATACTTGCATTAATTAGTAACATAGATTGCTAAGCATAACATCAATGCAAAGGGAAAATAAGGAAGTTTTTTACAAGTGTTCGATATAATTTTCTTTAGTTACACGTACGAAGGTTGTCTGAAAAGTTTCCGACCTAACGAAGATGCAAGAAATATTTTCTTTTAATTTATTTTTCTACATAGTCTTTTTGTATGACTAAACACTTCTCCCGGCGATGCTCTCATCTCTTTAACCCGTCCAAATAGTACTCGGCTTCTTTCTCTGCAAAATAATTGTATAAGAAGGAGATGACCCCCTCATTTACCGAAAATCACTGGTCTCCGAGCGCCATTTTTAGATTAGGGAACAAAATAAAGTCATTTGGGGCTAGATCTGATGAGTAAGGAGGGTGCTCAAGTAAATCAAACCGTATTTCGTAGATTTTCGTCGCGTGTGAGACAACGTAATGTTTTGATGAAACATATTTTTTTCTGAAAATGTAGCCATTTCCCCACAATATATGCCATCAGCTTGCTTAGTAATGATGCGCAGTATGCTCCTGTAACGGTCTTTCCTGTTTGAAGATAATCATCGATCAAAATAATTCCTCGACTATACCAAAAAACAGTCGTCATCAATTTTCGAGTCGGAAAAACAATTTTTGCTTTTTTTTGGAGTCAATTCTCTCTTCATAGACCACTATTTTGATTGTATTTTGTTTCGGGAGTGTAATAGTGTTTCTAAGTTTTATTTACAGTAGTTAATTGGCGGCCAAACTTTTAATGCGCTTAAACTGCGCCAACAGAGCGTTCGAAATATTCATTCACTCATTTTTGGTCCAGCAGGAGCAGACGAGGCCACCACCGCGTGGACAACTTTCTCTTGCCTAATACTTGATTCAATAAACACGTTCTTTGGACATATTCATAGCCTCTGCTATGATTCTCACTTTAATTCGATGATCATCTAGCACCATTTGGTGAACTTTAGAGATGTTATCGTCAGTGGTTGGAATTTTTGGATGTCCCGAAAGTTCAGCGTCTCCCAAACTAGTACGGCCACTTTTAAATTCTGCTGCCCAAATTTTCATGGTGGTAGATGATGGTGTAGAGTCCCTGTACGCAACTTCCGACTCATCTTTGATTTACGTAGGGGTATTGCCTTTCAAAAACAAATATTTTATGACAGCTCGATATTCGATGTTTTCCATTTTCACAAAAACACTCATATCGACTCTCTCAAATGACTGTGAAACAACTATTGGGCGTCCAAAATGGCTGAAATTAAGAGAGAACATTTCAAAAGAAGAGCAACCACACTCCCCCTGCATTTATTGACGAGTGCTGTCGTTTCGGTCGGTTTTTCATTCCGGTATTCAGACCACCCTTTTTATGCCAATTTGATATGTTAATTCCTGACATACACGTTGTAAAGTATCATTTGTAATTGATTGTACAGCAGCAGAACTTCAAATTCACCAAAAATTGTAGGTAAGGGTAGCGCATACATTTTATTTTTCACAAACCCTCGAAAGAAGGAATCGCATGGTGCTATATCACGTGACCAGGTGTGTAACATGAAGTCACTACGACTGATCCAACATCGAGGCAGCTCCGTGAAAGTTTCTAATATAGCTATAATGAAATAGATTTACAAACACTCGAGGACCATTTATTTTTCACAACATAAGACCCGTATTTTCCTTTTGGATTCATGCATTACTTATTCTGTGTCGTTTAATTTTTTTAAAAAAAATGGGAATTTTGAAATTGAATGATTAATTTTGAATAATTCTATACTCCATCCTAGTGACCCAGATTACATACCAACTCCGGCACTATATTACTTACAAATGTACATACATAATATAAATAAAATGGGTTTGATAAAAAAAAAAAGTATTTATCCCTCAGCTGTAGTATATAAAATTAGTTCAAGTATGTAAATCTTTAATAAAATGGAAATTTTATGTTCTGTAATTTTGTCATAAAGTGATATTTTTGGAAGCAATCCCCCATATGTATGCAAGGTTTCGGGGGATAACTGTCACAAAATTCACTGCTTTACCGTCTTCTTCCTTCTTTTACTGTCTGCTAAAAGACTTTGCAGTGATAAACACAAAAATGCACCAGTTTACACAAAAGCACTTAAGTAAGCAAAACAAGAATAATTCGTCTTAGGAGCGACAGTGGCCTTAAAGTTCATGTTTTAAAAGTCGCAATATCAGCGACAACGGAGAGCAAAGAACAAAAACAATACCAAATAACACAGTAAAATGCACTGAGCAATTTGAACAGAATGTCTTGAATACGTGGCAACAAATCTGGCAACATCTACGAGTAACAGATTCTCTATTTAAATCACAATATTTTAGATTTTCATTCTTTTTCGTCACGTTATGCTGTTTGATATCAGGAATTAATTTTAAGATTCGAGTTTTGACGAAAGAAATTTTTTATTTTATCTCAATTTTATTATTATTTGGCAGTCAACCGTAACACAGAGTAACACCGGTAAAAAAACGATTATTTTGAGCATAGGTTTTCTTTCAAATTTCGCACTTTGCGTAACATAATTTTTTTATACCTTAAATTTTAAGAGCAAAAGGATTCATTGAGTATACTGAAATTATTCAATACTTGGTGTAAATTATAGAATAAAAATTTATTTTTCATTAATTTTTCAACAAAATAATAATTAAAAAAAGAGTGTTTAAGCAATGACCCCTTCACCTTGGTAATGGATTTGGCAACTTAGAGAGAAACTTGGAGTAAAATTTAATTCTTTAAATTCTTTGTTTTAATCAATTAATTAGAATTGAATTATCCCAGGGTCCTTTCAAACAATCGTGTATAGAAAATTTTACGATCAATTGAGCGCTTTGAAATATGAGAAAAAAGCTTTTAAAGTTTTAATCTAGGCATACACTGTGAGTAGAAAAAAACCCACTAAAAAGAGTATTTTTTGTAATTATTTCAGTTTGTAACTGCTTCAGCAAATTGTTACAAAGGGTACTCGCGGGAGTGTATACGAGTGATATCGATTCAACATGAAAATAAATGGCAAATGACACTTTATTCCCGAATAATCAGGACAGGGCGACACGCAGGTAATAAAACTTGGATAGATTAACAATACAATCAGGAAACACAGCACTAAGGACGGATTAGCGACACAACTGGAAAAAATGCAGCACTTGTAATAATAATCACAGCACTTTTAATAACATTCAGCTCACTGGCTTATCAGTTGGTACTTTGGACAAATCTCCACAATAACACTTTAACAGTTTCGCATATACGGGCGGCTCTTCTACTTATTCCCTTAGTCACGCTACCAACAGTTAGTTCCTTTGCATATTCACTCAATCAATACCGACCACTTCCAATCGATTTTCCCAATCAACTACGCATCTCTCCCTGTTGATTGTCAGTCCCACTAAGTGTGACGTCACAGGGAAAATTCCGGAAAAGTCGAAAACTTTCGATCCAATAGAGTTTTCGCCAAGATTCCAGCACTTTAGAGAAACATCAGTTTGTCGCCAAAATCATCAAGTTCCTCACCACCAAATTCGTCGCTAAGGTGAGAGGAGTTTTTGTTTAAGCATCTTTTGGATCCAACGAAATCTCTGCAAATGTTTTTCCTCCTTTACGTGAGTAAAGATGCAGGGACTTTACCTCAAATTCGTAACTCTATGTAATGTGATCATTGGGTTGAAGATAATAATTTTCTGTGAATCTAGCATAATTTAGTGTTAATTTTGTGTTCAATGAAGTACGTACTGAAATACTGCATTTCAGTCTGGGAGAGAGTTAAATTCTTACCGGAATAATTCGAGACTAATAACATGTTATTCAATTAATTATGTGTGATGCAAACTGTACTTGTTTTAATTGCTTTTTCACATGTTTAGTTATTTCTATAAGATGTAAGCGATATTTATTGAATATGAATAATATTACATTATTTTTTTAATTTTCATACTGTACCTCAAAAGGATTATGTAAAACTCAACATCGGTAGTTCTGAATTATTCTTATTGTATATGAAAATACTTTGTGTAAGTATTTGATATTTAAGTTTTCATATATATTCTCTCTCCTATTTTGAAATATCCCAGGAAATAGTAACACACGTATCGGGTAGATGATGATGGTAGTCTAGTAGACGTGATTCTTAACATATTTGTACAAGAAAAAATTTAAGAGAAACTCTATCTGATGAATAAAAGAATATAAGACGAAATACTACCTCAAGTTTACTTCTGTGGCAGTCTCTTTGCTTTAGTGAATGTACGTGAAAAGCGCCACGCTCATTTTTGTAGTTAAAAAAGAGCGATATATAAGTTCATATCAAAGAATTATTTTAAATTGATACCTTTATATGAAAGTGGAAAAAAAGTACAGTTACTCAAATATTTTCACTTTAAATTTTTCTCGGAAAAAAATTGATGTCATTTCGATGCTGGATTCTCAATACATCGGATTTGTCCTTAAAAAGTCGTATTTATCTTATTTATAGAAGCTGAAGCTATTAAGTAACGAAACTGAGGCTGTAAAATATATTTCATTTTGATTTCATACATATTTATTTATGATCACCTTTAATATACACTTCTTCTCTACCCCTACAACGCTTTTTGTGAATCTTCCACTATTAAAAAAATTACTGGAAGTCTTCTTCTTTAGCTCCCTCAGAACGCACACCACTTTCTCTTTCACAGCTTCATTGGACACAAATCTCGTTTTTTTATTGCAGATTTCACCTCAGGAAACAGATAGGAATCTCATGGTTCAAGATCCTGTGAATAAAACGGATGGTCTAACACTGAGTTACTGTACTTGGTTAAAAACCTCTTGACTGGCAATGCGGAAAGACTTGTCCTTCCACAATTCCGATCGTTTTATCCTTATTCTTTCACGGAGCTCAGTAAAAGCGTGAGGGTAGTAATGCTGATTAATAACTTCACCTTCAAGAACCCAGTGAAGGTACACAGTCCCATGAATACTGAAAAAAAATTATCATAGCTTTGAATTTTGATTTGCTCATACGAGCTTTTTTTGGCTTTTGATGAAGGTGGACATTTTCTGTGCATGGACTGGCGCTTCGTTTCGGGATCATAAGTAAGAAACCACGATTATATCCTTTACACGTAAAAAATAACTCGTTAATATTCTTTACAATAAGTTTGGATCATTTTCGATGGCATTCAAAGTGTCAGTACAAACCCTTTAGCGAACTTCTTGTTGTTCAAAGGTGAGAATTTCAGGCACCATTTGGGCACACACTTTTTGCATGTTAAAATTGTTATGTAAAATTTGCCGTACAGATTCTTTGTCCAATCCTTAAGTCTCAGCAATCACACGAATACTTTACGACTGTCAAATGGAACAAGAATACTAATTTTTTTAATATTGTCATTCGTTTTTGACGTGAAAGGGCAACCTGGGCGTGAACCATCTTCAATGTCTTCTCGGCTATCTTGAAAACGCTTAAACCACACGAAAACACGTGTACGCAATAAACATTCATTGCCATACACTTATTTCAATAAATTATAACTTTCAGTAGCAGATTTTCCAAGTTTCGTGCTAAATTTCACAACAATTCATTGCTCACTTATTATTTTTTCCGGCGAAACAAAAAGTAACTCTAAAGCGAACGAAGGCAACGGCTATACATATTTGCTTACGGAAGCCGAATGCACTGCGTTTGAAATAGAAGACTTCACGTTAAACAGCATCGGTAGCTAGTGTTTTTTGCATAATTACCTCTGTAGTAGCATCAGTCTCGTTATTTAATAACCACTCATCGTAAATGTTAATGTTTGTTTATCCGCTATGCAATCGATTTAAAACGTTTTTCGGGAACTTCACTCATATTTCGAAGGATCTGAAAGCATATTCTCGCTCCTAAAAAAGTTTTTTAGATTTATTTTTCGAAGAATTCTTAATAAAATCTTCCTTTTCACAATTTACACCATAGATAGATAGCAGCAGATTTACTTAAGAACCTTTATTTTTGAACTTATTTTCTAGAAATAATTATCTAATAATCTATTTTTTAACAATTTTTTTGGCTGTTTAGAAATGCTTCTCAATTAATTATATCAAAGCGATATTTTAATACAATTGAAAGGGTAGAACTCGAACGAAATGTTGAGAAATTAAAAATTTACACCGTCGGGTGAACCAGATTTTGGCATATTTTTGAAAATAGCGTTGAAAAGTGTCAACGTTGAATTTTTAAAATCATTCCATCCTGAAATCTATGGATATAAACAAAACTGTGCTCATACAATACACAGAATGTAATGAACATTTGGGACTCTTTCAAAAAGAGAACGGAACAATTCTAATAATTACTTGCGGTTCTCTAAGAATAACTCAAAATAGAACTTAAAAGTTAGTCCTCTTTAAAAAAAAATTGTATGATAAGAGATGAATCCCTATATATTTTCAATTCCTCCGTGCGAAGAACGAGTATACCAGTGGGTATTCTATAAATGTAGATTTTTTATACGTACAGAAATTGCTAATGACAAGTGTAGAATTCTTTGTATAGTTCAATGAGTAGTGGGGCGCAATTGCAACTTATTTATTCGAACCATTAAAACTCAATAAAATTTCAGTTGCAAAGTAATCAGTCTCAGACGGTTAAAACTTTAAGCAATACAACAATATTTTTACAAGAATAATAAAAAATCAATATTTCTAATGTTAAGCTCTGAAACTTTCTCGAGTTCTCAAATAAAGATTTACTGAACATTCTACTAACATCAATAAATTTTGAAAATCAATCCGAATTGGGAACAAATATGTTGGATCTAAGTACAATCTCTATCCGATGATCGCTCAATCTCCTGGCACTGAATGTCGTGGGCACAAATTGCTCACCAAGTTTCAAAACCCTCTTAGCATTTAAGCATTTCCAATCTCACTATCTGATATTACTCTCATTCACTGCACTTCAATAAATCAATTCTAATTTATATAAAGTACGGTTTATTCACAAGTAGATGTTCTCAATTCAAATAACGTCACATAGAATCCCATAAAGTTAAGCGAAGGGAAATATGTGTAGGCACCCTTTATAAATGTAGGGCTGAGCAAATGAAAAAATAAAAATAAAAAAACCAGTAGAGCTGTTTACCAAGTTTCCTGCTCTGGATTGCGAAAGGATATGGTTTGGAAAAGCTCAGAAAAACGAAGAACAGGTTTTTGCGGAGCACTTAATAGGGTGTTCAGCTTTTTTCAAATGAACAGATTCAAAAGAGGAAGTTTTTCTTTTGATCCCAATCTCTACTAGGAACGTTCTTATTCAACAGTCCTTTGCGAGATTACAAAACGTACATTGCTACAAGTATGTTGAGCCATTACTTAAAAACTGTAATAATAAATAATAAATTCTTAAATATTAAATTCCTTAACTTTCATCATGTCTTAAGAATTCATGAAATGAAAGAAATTTATTAAATAAGTTATAATTTTAAGTTTAAGCATTCTTTTACCTTGTAAAGTGTAGTTACAAACATGATTCGCACAAAAAAGTTGTAGGTTGCGCATTAAATAGGTTCTAGTTTCTATTCTGAGCGATGTTTTAAAAGAAATTTGTTCTTATTTTATGTTATCATGGTTGTGAATATTCAAATTAGTATTAGTAATGCGTAGAGTTATGATGATAAGAAATGTATTGTAAATAAAAACCAATGTAATATTCCTACTATAGCATTTTAATACTTGTTTTTCGTTCTTTCTTTTGCTATCCAAAGTAAAGGATAATTTTTTAATTACGAAAAGATCTTTATTAATGAATTTAAAAATTAAAGGTCAAGAGGATATTAATTATTATGGCAAATACAGAAATGCTAATTTTCATTTGAGAAAATCAGAAAAAGAAAATTTTGTATTCTTAGCACGGAATAATTAAATATTAATTTCAATCAGCGTTAATTTCGAGCAAAAATACGACTGAATGGAGAAGTTTCCTAAAAAACAGCCTAATAAAATAGAATATTTTTAAGTTTTAGTCTGGCCAGAAATTAAGAGTTGAACAAGGATCACACATAAGAATGAGAGACAATCCAGATGGGATTCCGCAATGGAAATGTGTTTTTACTTCGAATTAACGAAAATGGCATTCGAAAATCCAATTAAAAATGTAATTATTATATTTTTCAAGATTAAGGGCTATTGAGAAGAAAAAATATTTTTAAATCAGAATAATTTTCTCTTTGCTAAAACCTTTTTCCTGTAGATTATTATAATAAATCTTTAAATTATAAAAAATCTTTATGCTTAAGAAGTTAAGAATTTTTACCCGAAGTATGTTTTTAGAATAGAATAATTTTGCTTGAAATTTAAATTAATTTTAGAAAGTTTTATAAAAATTACTAGACTTGTTGCATCTACACTTATATTTTGCAAGCTTCATTATGTTTTAAGAAGTGCTATTTTTTCAAAAAAAAAAAAACCACTGCATCTATGATTTGCAGTGAAATAACTTATAGAAGAATATTATTTACAATGCAATATAATTCCCATCCGTTCGAACCTATCATGCAAAAAAAATTGTAATAATTTTTTTGAAAATCTCACATGACCATTTGTAATAATTCTCTTCAAAGTATTCCTAATTATAATCCTGTGATACAAACATTAAATGGCCCTGTAATATCCTCTTAATATTTAAATATACTTTAACAGTTCAATATTGTGCTAAAATGTGCCATTGTAAATATAATTCTCCTCGAATAGTCAACCCAACCACCAATTAGATAGCGAACTCTCGGACCAGTATTGAAAGATTTTCGCTTCAATTTTTTCCATCCATAGTCCTGATACGCTGCATCACGATTGGTTGGTGGCTTAAGTTAACCACATCCTTTCTCTCAAAGACGCCGAAGGAGTGCAAGTAATTCTCTCAACTTTGATTTTCAATATTTCCTCTCATAAAACATTCTAATTTTTCAATCTTTAATATAAAATTTTTTAATTTAATGTCAACATTTTGCTTAATTCTTTCTTCCAATTTTTAAAATTAATATTCACAGAGCAGTTCTGGGCAAGCGAAAACAATGCAATGTTTACCAAAATATATTAGATAGAAAATTAAGAGACGAGAAGCTCATGTGCACCTGAAAAATTGATAACCTATAATTACTCACGCACTTTTGACTTACAATCATCTGCTCTTATGACCACAGTAAATAAATACAAGTAGTGCATAACGTAATTTCAGGTTATATTTTTGTTTACAGTACTTACAACAGAGTATTTTTCACATTTTGTATAATCATTATTCATTGACTGAAGGTAAAATCCTATTTTAACCCAGGCGTTAGCGACATTTAACAAAACAGCACCAAATTACACCAAAAATAGTTTCATTGATTTCTAATAAGATTACATTACAAGAATTGACGATTCGGTACATGTATCACACTTTTTGGTACTATTTTGCTTTCTGTATCCAAAGAGCAATATAAATTAGGAACCAACAATACTGAATTTTTGTGTTTGATGTATAACTTTTATAACCCGCATGAATGAATATAGTACTATAAATATATATACCGGTTCGATTTACTATCTATTAGTTGGAATGGAGCCTATGACTAGAAGAGGCCTATATAAGGAATCTTCATTATTTCTTTAATTTGGAAGCCCGATAAAAATGCGCGAGGAGAATCGAAAAATACCAATTCCAAAGATTTTAAAATTTTACTGCTCAGGCGGTTCCCTTTTATTCATATTGTTTTTCATGTTATTTCATATACCTCTGATCCAGTCTGAGACCAGACCTGGTTTATGCGATTATTGCTGATCATATAGGGAAGTGGACAGCTTCTGTTGTTCCAAAAATCTGAAGCAGTACGTGGAAGAAGTTTGATTTGGTTCCTGTCTGCTTTAGAATTTTGAACCATAGTCAGATTATGAGTATTATCCTCATTTAGTATTCCACTCTCCACATCCACTCCACTACAGTCCGCCGGGTGAGGTATTTTCCACCCCACATTGGTAGATATTTCAACCCCGTGGCAGGCAATGACTGCTTACCTGAAGTAACGAGGATTATTTGAATTCTTTACGTAGAGAAAATTGTCCGGCCGCTCATTGCAATGCCCTTATCAACTAAAGCAAAAAGAATTACCCCTCGGGTGTTTTAATACCTTTCCTTGTTGTCACCGTAGTCATTATATCACTAGTTGTGATTTATATACTGTTCTCTAAGTTAGACACAGAGGCATGTTTCCACGTCGGGGATACATGCAACTAGTAGTTCTAAGCTGTTGCCAGTGTACAAATCCTGAGTCACCACTTCGACGAGATATCTTTCAACCACGCCTTTGGGGGATGATTTTTTTACCTCGTGGCGAGGAAGGCAATTGACCTTGAGTGCCGGCAGAGTTTCAAACCATTGACCACAGGGTATGAACAAAATGTGTCAGGTCATTTTTTATTTCTCTCTTCTGAACTAAACCAAAAGGAATCATGCATTGGGCTAGTTATGAAAACAATTTAACATCTTTCGTCGTTGTTGAAGAAAGCCGCCATAACAATTTCGATTTGTTTTCATACGAGGCCGGTTCGAAAAGTACTCGTGTTAGGAAAAGAAAATGGGAATGGAATAACCTAGTGTAAACTCTCTTTTAATTGTAACTCATTTTTTCTAAGAAGGCCGTGAGTATGACGGTCTCTTCACATACCACAAACAATTATCGCCATAAACATTCCGTTTTCACATTTTTTAAAATAGATTACCCGGATGCAACCAATTATTTTGATGATTATTAATCGATTAATTCAGGTTTCATCGATGGAAAACAACTCAATGCAGCAGCAATCAGCTTTTGATTTGTCAGAAAACGATAGCTAAATAAAAAGTAACCCATGAATAAGAGTCAAATTTGTTTGGCGCTATTTGATAGATGGCAGCATACAATGGTAACAACAACTAGCCTTAGAAATGCCATTTGTGAACAGAAACATGATCTTTTTGAACCACTCTCATTATATTAGAGTTCAAAAGCGAATATATTAATTGAATATTTAATTTTTGGTTCCTTATTTCTTATGTTTTGAAATGACTACATAAGATAGTAACATTCTGGCATCGTTATACACATTAAATAATCAATCAATGAATCGTTCATCAATTTTATTTTGCCTTGGATTAATCAAATTGTATTACTTATGGGGAATGTTATTTTAATCGTTTCCTTCACTACGGATTATAAATAAGAAATCAACTTATCTTAACAGCGAATATTTGTGTTCTAAAAACTAGACCCGATTCCAATGGGCTTTTGGTGAATGGATCCGAATCAGTATATACTTTTAAAAATCCACTTCACACTTATTTGCACCAATAAAATGTGCACAACAATCTCACCACTTTCCTCTTAAATCCAATCTCTCTAATACATTCAATTTCCCTATTTTATGTTTCCCTATTCGCCATACTTTTTATACGGTAATGATAATTTACTTAAGTCACGGTTGTTTCACAAGGCGCAGTTCGAAATTCAAATAACGTGATAAAGTGCCCCAAAGGTAAGTTAAAGGATAAAGCGCATGAGAGGCCACATGAATTTTGATTCATCCTCTAAATATTATCATTCAAACGATCATATATTAATTGAATATTTAATTTCTGTTTCTGTATAATTTTATATATTTTGAATTGACTACTGATATATCACATTACTAAAAAGTAAACCTAAATCAGCTTTTTGTATTACGCAGGCATTGGAATTCAGTACGAGAAGGGTGCAATTAAATAAGAAAATAATTTGTAAGATGGCTGTTATAACTCGAATTCCAAAATATATTTATAAGAATTTAATTATATAATTGTCTAAAAAAAGTATTGATTTCATCTCTTTGCTAACCACTTTCAAGAATTTCACTGTGCGTATTTTTTCCACCACTTTTTTAAAAAAATAATCACACTTTTTTCGAAACGATTTAATGTATTCAATGACGATTATACTATCAGAGAAATGTACACCTCTGATAGCATAATCACCATTGATGCTTTAAAATTTGATGTAGTACATATGAATTATTTCTGTTGCACATATGTATATATGTAGTACATATGTATTATTGTGTGCTTTAATACAGTATGTGTGTGCACTGCAATTCAAGCATACATTATAAAAGCTTAGAAACAAAATACACGAACATGGTTTAATCATACTATAATTCAGCTAACAAAAATTTTTATCATGTAAATAATCATTATAATCTATTTTATTATTTCTTTTCTTTCAATTATAATCGAATCTTCAAATGTAATATTTATATGTAATTCTATTATAATTTATTTGTTCTTACAAAACAATAACAATTTAAATACCTTGATAATAATTCCAATAAAACCATTATTAGATTTTACTCTTCGAATATTTGTATAAAAATTAAATAAAAGATGAAAAAGTACTTAGATAAATGATGCCATAACTAATTCAACATTCTGATAGCTCTGAATATTTTTAAGAAATCAAACGAATCGTTATTTTCAAAAAGGGAATTTGCTTACTTTCGGATAAAAATACAAACAAATAATATAGATCATACTTTATCTAAACAGAAAACAATTTATTCTTCATTAAAGGAAAACACATTTGTACTTGCACTTTCTTTCCGAAATTTGATGATACTTTTAAGAACGAAAGAACGGTAAAGTAGTTTGTATCTTTTTAGTTATTCGTTTTACTTAGAAGTCCCGTTTCTGCAAAGAAATACATTAGTTTTTATTTATTTATTTATCTTTTTCAATTTGTTAGAAATCTTTCGTGACATTTATTTAATTTGATTTAACATCGCTCCGGAATAAAAAATTCTATTTGATCCTGCCAAAAAAGAGTTTTTGTTTTTATCTGAAAACTTTCCTTAAAGATTGAATTTTCAATTTATGCCGATGTTTTTCCTTCTTTTAAATGTAATTTCATAGCGAGCGAACTCACTTTTATGGAAACAAAAGTAAACATGCTTTTTAGGAAAATGAGACCTTATAGATGGATTAAGATATTTGCTTTATTGTTTGTTTATTGATTTGCAACTTCTTTGTCATCTTCCGAACTTTAAATAACATTTTCAAGACAATATTCATAATTTTGAAAAACAGGAATTCAATGCTTCAGGGAACATTTAAAAACTTATTATTTGAAAATTTGTGATATAAACAGGATGGCAAAAAACAACATTTTAATTGATTGCCCTCAATGAATTATACAACGCTGGCCATCGAAAATTAATATTATGAAGGAAGAATCCAGATGCATGAAATTTTGACCGTGAGTATAACTCCTTAGGACATACAACAGAATAGCATTTCAGCGCAGATGTAGTAAATGGGCCCATGCAGCGCTACCAACAAACACTAAGTAGAGAGCAGGATGCCTTCTGAAGTGTTGGGATTGTTTTTTCATTTGGTTGTGTTTCGTTAGCTACTTCAATATCCCTCAAAAAAGAATATGGGCGTCATTCAAACATATTTCTGGGTTTGACCGAAAAAGAATTGTTGCTTTAGAGTGCGGGGTTGTCTTTTCGAGAAATTGGATATCTTATCGGAAAGAACCATGAAATGGATCTGTAATCTATGGATATAGGATTGAACAACTAACTGGCGGCACCATTACATCCGCCTCGGCGCTACATTGCACCTAATGATAGGTATATTGCGCATGTAAGTGACGGATTGCTTTTCCACTTCAAAAATCGTAACACAAAAATACGGGCTGTTGCACTACAATTAGTATCAGCATACATTATTAGACATCGTTTTCTGCACTGTGGAATGTCCGTAAGACATCTACTGCTTATATTATCTTTGTCTCAAAACCGCAGGTGCTTGCGTCGGAAATGGTTCATTAAAAACCGGACGTGGACTACCAAATGGTTCTACATTGTCTTGATTGGCGAATCACGTTTCTGTATGCAACTCCACGATGGTTTTATTACCGTTTGGAAGCACCGTGGGGAGAGGCTGCTCAACTGTTGTCTTATGAAACGTCAAGTTGGTCCTCCACCCGGTATTATGGCTTAGGGTGTTATTGGATTTCACTCCCATCCCTCCCTAGTGTCATTACAGGCATGTTGACTAACCAGCACTATACTTCTGAGATTTTGGAATTTGTTTACTTCCTTACTTTCTGAGCTAGCTTGCGACCACATTCCAACAGGACATTGTGCAATCGCACATGGTTCGCAATACTGAAGACTTCTTCTTCCAATACCATATTGCATTACAGCTCTGCTCTATCTATTCTCCAGAACTATTGCCAATCGTACACATCCGGTCAATGATTGGAGAACAACTGACTCGGTATACATTAATCGCTGCTGCACCTGATGGACTTCGGCAGCTTGTGGAGGCTCCATGGACCCTACCCTACCCGAACAAGACATCAAAAGCCTTTTTTTCATTCAATGCCGAGGAGAATAGGAACGATTATTACCAGCCGGGGGGGCAACACTTAATACCTCTTCATCCCCTCGCAAAAGACTGTTTTCTCAATTATTTTCCACACACATGTATACTGTTCATTAACTCATAAGTTTGGCTTAGGCATTTATTGTCTTTCTCGATATTTTATTCAAGATGGCTAACAAAGTATCTTTAGCGGGGACATCTGTACTAACCTCAGAAAACTGGAATGCAAGATTTATGCTATTTAAAAATTTTTTATTAACTAAATAATAATAATAAATAAAATATCAAAATTAAAACTTGAACAGGACTAAACGCACTCTGATTAAGATAACACGAACCTTTCAAGCAGTACAGCAATAGCTTTTCACTACTGCCACTGTTACATTCAATAATTACAGCCAGAATGTATTTTATGGTTATTTGTAAGTGATCAAGTGACTACAAGTAACTCAAATGATCTCTGTGGCCACATATGCAATTCGACAAAATGCTACAAATATATCTTAATTTAACAGTATAACATCTAATATTCTGAAATAAGTTGTACTTTAAAAATGCCTGAAATTCCCGAAAATATAGGGGTTATTGAAAATGACGCATTGTAGTTAAGCTCCGTTTCACGCATATGCTTATCAGAACGAGCTTAAAATAAAGGAAATCTAAAACATTTTCATTTTATTGCATTATATCTATATCTTATAAATGATTTCCTCAAGTCACAGAGACAATATCTTGGTACGTAAGATGCCAAATAAGTTTCCACCATGAGTCGCTCGTATCATATCCCATTAATATAAAAATATCTCAATACATTGACTAAATAATCGTCAAAATTTTTCTTCTACATAATCTTGTTCATAAAAAATTACAAAGTTTAGTTCATTTTAGTTCATCATTAGGCTGCCTTAAGAAAATTGGTGGTAGACAATATATACCTAACCAGCAGAGTACTGGAGTGTACGATAAGCATTGTTAGAAATGAGGTAGGTGCCCAAACTGAACGAGAGAGCAACAGCTAATCTGTCAGTGGAAAGCTTAACATATTCAGCCCAGGAGTATATGAGTCTGCAACGGTTACCTTCAACAACGATGCCAGAAGTTGAAATGGCGTAGTAACTAACCTAGCTGGTAGATCTTCTTGATCAACTTATCTTCGGACCCAATTGACCAGGCTTCGAAACTCCTCAACCCTCCAAGGTCATCAATTCTCACCCGCCTCCACGGAGTCTAAAACCACTCCAGGCCAAAGTAATGACCCAGAACTTGAACACTAGACGGAATCATAGCCTAGAATTATTGGTTACATTTGCCCCCGACGCAAAACACTTGCTTCTCTGTGTCTAACTAAGACAAACGCATATAAATCACGCCTAGTGCTATTCCGGCAGGGCGCATATATGACGAGATCTGTCACTCAACTCGAGACAGCCAAAGATTCAAATGGAAATTTCTAAGCTAAACTCAATTCAACAGAGAGAGGATGCATATAGATTGCTGTAATGCTTGGAATAAAGCAACCTTCTAAAAAATTATAAGAAAATGTAATTATAAGAAATAAAGAGTTTGTAAATGAAGAATACTAACATGTGATTATTCTAAATATTGTTTGTGATAAGTATTTGATATCAATTTTGAATAAATGTGTACTGGTTTCAGACATATTACTTCTAACAATAATTACATTGAAGAAAAAATTAATGAAGACATAGATATTTTCATAGAAAATTAGCGATTAAGTATAATTTACATTTTGAGATTTTTAAAGAATACAAATTTGATTTAATAAGGAATTGAAATATTTGGGAGGGGGGAGGAATGTCTGATGGGGAGTGATGGGGAACATCTAGACATTTGCAGTTTTCTAATAGAATACTTCACCATGGCACAATCAAATTTCTGTCAAATACATAAACACAAATCACTTGTCATGCAGAAATCAGAATCTGCATTAATGTCTCGTGTCAACCCCGCGACCTGTTTATTGATATCAAAAATACTTCTGAGAGGGAGTGAAGATAGTTAGGGTAGTGATGAGAAAATAAAATATTGTCTGTTGTGTATACAACACTAATAAGGGCTTCGAAATCAGAAGGAGACAAAAATCATAGGAAAAGGATATCTTGATACTTGTGACGTTGGGCTATTCGTGATTTTCTCTTCACTAACTTTGGACTTTAATTGAGTTAATTGCATGAAATAACATTTTGTTCCCAACCAAAACGAAACTTGATTATGTTAATTAGATTCAGGTGGAAATAAAGTGAAGTGATTTAGATATGGTGATATATAAGTAAAGTGAAATTTAGAAGAAAGTGAGAGTGTGATTAACTCTGAGTATAGTTCTAACAAAAGGTCGATAATATCAAGAGTAGTTACTGGTTGTTGCTGTGGCAGAGGATTTATCGGAGAAAGGCAACCCCAAACTGGAAGGGGTATTATTTCAGTGTCACTTAAATTGGTTAGCTACCCATACAGTCCAAAGAGAGCCATAATAAATTATAGTAATTGATAAGTAAATAGTTAAGTTGGATTTGGCTTGTGTGTCTTTGGAGCAGTTATTGACTTTCAGAGTTTGTTACATTTAATTGAACTATAGCGCAAGAGTCGGATAGAAATAATCGTTCGCTACAGGCTGTGTATGTGAATATTTTTTTCAATTAATTTTTAGCCTAATGGAGAATGAAAAAAGATTTCATTCGGCGCCCTTTGAATACTGCGCTTAGGGACAGATGTCTCCTCATGCTCCCACCCCCTAGCCACGTCCCTGTTTTCATGACTCGAGGAATCCAAACAAGTAAAGTTTGGTAAATTATAAACCTTGTTTTCTTCTAATTGTATTTAATAGCTCATATTTTTTATCATGACACGACTCATTTTTATTTTGTTTATCTTTTTTAAAACTGGGAGGAAATATCTACAATTTGGTATTAAAAGCTATGAAAAATGTCGAGAATAAACTTTTTTTTTATCGTCAAATGTATTGGCCGTGGTAGCCTAGTGGTCAAAGTCGTGGATTCGTGGTCGGCGTTGTTTTCGTGTAATCGGGGGCTCAAGCCTTAATGTCACTAAGTACCCGCCGTGTAGAGGGAGTGATGCATGTTAAATCTGTAAAGCTTCAAAGTCCTCTCGTTGTCGGGGTGTTGAAGTTTGGAGAGAAAGGTTCCAGTTGAAATGGTGCCCTCGTCACTTGAACGAGTTAAAAATTAAGAGGTTTGGTGCCAACTGCTCTCGTGTTCTTTCTAAGTAAGACGCTAATATACAATCGATCATTTATCCTAGCATGTATTAGATTATGTGGACTGGTGATTGATCTTCAAGCTTTCCTATCTGAATACATTCAATTTTTTTAGAAGTGGTTGGAGAACAAGACACCAGTAGTGTGAGTAGATCACGCCGTGTGAACTCTGTTGTTTAAGAATAAATCAGTACCAGCTCAGGTATCATCTTCGACACTTGAACGAGGTTCACAATTACGAGGTGTGTCGCCAATAGCAAAAGTGTTGGTTTTCTCAGTGCAATTTATGCAATCGTCAAATGTTTGATGCATTCATTTAACGATAATTGGGGATCCAGTTATATGACCCTGTAAGTCAGAAACTGCTTAAGAAAACTTTTTCACAATGAGAAATCAGATACGCAGATAACAGATCTCATCAACATCAGAAATGAAATTAAATATTTTTTTTTAAAATGAATTAGTTTCGTTTATTAAGTTAATTAATTAACTAACGTCGTTATTTAGTTCTTTTAAACCATTCACATTGATACTAACTTGATCAAAATGCAATGAAAACTACGAATGTTATCAAACTTCCAGCAACAACGTGTATGAGGGAGATACATTCGAGTTGAATTCAGTTTTATGTCGTTCTTTATCAACAACGACAGATTTAAAAGTTTTTAATACCTGTGTGGAAGTCTCATTTGGTTTTGTTGTTAAAATCACTGCGGAAAAAAGAGGACGAGTTACCTCTGGACCGACAGATGAAGGACTCAAATCACCAATCATTCAAGGTCAGTTAACATCCTCGTCTCCACTATGGGGTAAGGAAACCATCCCTCAAAGTATAGTGGCCAATACTGCAGGCTTTGCGACGGTTCTCTTCAACAACGAGAACTGAAATTAATAGCCTTATTAACCAATACGAGGGGAGAATTCCTTATGTTTTAGTTGTTTAAGACAATGCAAAAGACGAACAAGGCAAGATTTTCTCGGAGGGACAGATCGAAGGTTCGATTATCTGCCTTCACTCAAGGTCAACAAACATTTTCCCTCCATGGGCAGAAAAACCAGCTCTCAAAAGTATTGGGTCGAAAGCACTTGATGAAGTGGAGACTCAGAGATTGAATATTGTTAAAACATTGAATATATATAGGAACATCTGCATCATATGAAGAAAATGCGAGTTTTTTCCCCATTGTTCATAAGGTTATATTTTAAGACGATTTTTGGCTATCATCCAATTTACTTATATACATTGTTTGTTCCGATTTATATTCGAAATATAAATTTACTAATTTTTTTTAAAAAAAATTGGTATTCCAATCAGACATATGAATTGAAATAAAACTCAAAAAAAAAAGAGATGCAATTTTAAACGGTAATTTAGTTTTAAAAACACGAAGCACGAAACAGCCTAGAGTTAAATATAGTTTTGAATAAAACCCAGAGAAATCCAAATTAAGAATGAAAAATAAAGCAAAATTCTAAATTCGCTTAGTTTTTTGGTTAAGGTAATTTTTCCTTTTTGTCTTGCGTTCTGGTTATTATTATAACGAAGAAAAGAATTGTCTTTACTTTAAAATATTTTTGTTAATGATCTTCCTATACCTTCAATACTTTTTGATTTTTTTGAGCTAACATCACATTATTATTCATTTGGCTTCTAGATTTTTTATAATATATTCACTTCAAATAAAAACTCAGACTCGATGATTGAATTCATCAAACCATTCAAAAATGAAGATGGTATTTCATAAGACGGGGAAAAAAGAATAAATTATAAAAAGAAGATACGGGATTTGCGTAAATTATTTAAATATTCGGTCGGAATAGTATAAATCTTCATTTTCATTTCACAGAGATGTTTGTTTTATTAATAGATACATTATGGAAAGTAGAGAAGCGAAACAGATAATACTTGAAAAACTAATATTGACCGAAAATTTAACTTAAATATAACGAATATGTTCGATTTTCAGTAATATTTAACCTAAAGGGAGACAATAGAGAGGCCCAAGACCGTAAGTGCAGCTTACTCAAACATCTGAAGCGTCGGCACAAAAAGCTTTGAATAAACTCTGTGACATTGGGTTATTTGCGATTTTCTCTTCACTAACCTAGGGGACATTTTGGCAATTTGAATTGCGTACAATTACAAATCTTTGCCTTCCAAATGAAACGAGATTAGATAAATAAAATAAAGGTAAAAAAATATCTTTAATTGAAATAAATATAGTAGTATATGAGCGAAATAAAATTGAAAGGAAAAAGAAGAGAGACTGACTATAACGACAAACTCATAGATGTTATAGATTAGAGTCAATCATCGCAATGAATCGTTTATATTGAAAGTAGTTGGAAAGGACTCCTGATCAGAATAACAGGAGTCGATTCTACCATAAGCAAGAGGCATTTGAATCGTAATGAGAGATTTGGTAGCTAAGATTTTATTATTTGAACATAAACTAGGATTAACTGAGTTGAGAGAAATTCGAGTGAGAGCAACCAAATGCATTCTTTGGTGTTTAATGAAGTACATTGTCCTTCTCTGACGTATTTTTAAATGGAGGTTTGAACTTATTGACTATTTAATTAGACTTTAAGAGGACTGTAGAATTAAATTAGGAAGGAAATACGTCACGACTCTTTTATTTTGAACTGTACATTTTTATTCAATTGTGATGCATAGTTAGAATAAATTACGTGATAGCCAGCTATACAAAGGGTGGTATAAAAGTATACATGTTAGGAATGGAAATGGTGTAATTCACGATAGTATTTTATTATCACATGGCCTATAAACTTATTGTGTAATTTTAACAGCTGCAATATTTAATGCAAAAACGTAATATGCATTAGCAGAGTCATTAAAAAAATGAATGATGAAGAAGTATGAAGCGAGTTAAAAAAACAAATATTTTATTTTATGTGAAGTTATCAGTCTGAAACATGACTGATAACTTCAACTTGATATCCGAAATCCGAATAATATACCTATGTTATGTAGCGTTTACATATATCTGTATTTATTTACATAGTACAGATGGTTTTCCAGTTAACAGTACAGTTAACACATCATTTACATGTAATATCTTAAATGTATTGCAGGAAGCAAATTCTTATATTTCTAACAAATGTCATGTATAACATCAATACATTGATTTGAAATAAAGTGAAGTAACACTCGCAATCTGTTTGCTTAGTAATATGCAGATTTTTATATATTCTTCGTGAGATGATAAAAACTGCACATTATACGTAAGATATTGTAGTTTTTCCAAACAATATTGTCCAGCGATATTGTTTCCCTTTGTACCGTGGTTGGGAAGAGGAAAGGCTGATTTCATGACATGAAAAAGTATCGAGGTTCAGGTAACATTCCCACGCATCTTGGTTTTAAAATTAAATGTCCTGACTAAGTTTTCTCCTAGTCGAAATTCTGAAACTTCTCCCTCGCGAAACCATCCCATAAATAGTTAGCTAAATTTGCTCGCACCCTTCGGGATGATGCAATTTTTCGAAATTTACAAACACATAAAACAGAAGCTCTAAACTTTATTTTTGAGGTCAATGCATCGAAGGAATCTTTTAATATTATCTCTAAATTTCTCTTCCATGGTGAAAATTTTGGTACTTTTTCCATTTCGCCGGCGCAAATCTCGTCAAGCAGACTTTATTGGTGACAACATACAGAAAACACAAATTCCATTTGGTGTCAATTGTATCATTTTTGGCGACTTTATCGCTTGCGCCGGTGAAATGAAAAAGTTCCAAAATTTTTCTCACTTTTCCTCTCAGGAACACTTACGACTGATCAGAACGTTTCGCATTCCCCAGACTTCCTCTACGCTTGTTCAGAATGCGTCGGTATGATTGACGAGAGATGTTGCCCTCAGAAATAGCCGGTGATACGTGGTCCCCACGACCATGAAATGGTTGGTTTTTAATTTGGAATGGTCCCTCTTGAATTCTTTGAATTTACGGATGAAAGATTCCATTGTGCACTGAATGGCGAGAAATGTTCTTGGTTCTTTCGGGAGGAAATGGTGCTTTCGTTATCTTTAAGATCAAAGAACCGGATCAAAACTAGGAACGCAATTCCAAACAGAAAATTGTTCCAAATTTCATGAAATTTTAATCTCGTATCATTGATTTGTGATGAAGTACTCTTATAATTTAAAAACATTTTAAATATGTGCCATTTTTTACTTGAACACGTAAATTTTTAAACAGTTTCCAGTATAACAGAAGAAAATTGAAAAAGTCTTACACCAGCAAAGAGGTATAGGTTGAAATAGAAATAAGTATTATTATAAAACATTTTGCGTTCTAAAAGCTAGCAAAATTAGAACATAAAATTAACATTCTAGTATTTTGTTATAAAAAAGATGTTCAAATTTTGGGTACTATTCTTCAATATTACGTTAAGACAGCATAACTTGTGATGTCACCCTTAGTAAAAAGAAGCATAGCCATGGTGTCATATTGGTGTTTCACGTCGTGCATGGACATCACTAGGAACAATAAATACCTATTCAGACTGCAACTAGTATTTTATCAATAATTCCTCTTTTCATTGTAAAACTTAAGCGCAGGAAGTACAGATATTTTATTTGCTTAAAAAGTATAATAACATTTGTTTTAGGTATATATTGGATCTATTTAAACAATCTGCTGTGATTCGAGTTAGGTAGATATGATGTTGCTTTAAAATTCCACTAAGACTTTTGGAGAAGGATTTCGTAATTTGAGCCTCGTTCAAGCGATGAGGACGACATTTGAGCTGGTATCATACTCTTCTTTTTTTTTTCGGCACTACTCCATTTATTGCTCCTGTTATTTTTACAGCAAAATATATTGTGGATTACCTTCCAATTTGATTACTTTTTCTGCCTTTTAAAATCAACGAAATTGTAATAAATACTCGATACATTTATGCATTGGCAATAATTTATGAAACAAAACACGTATTTAACTATATGTAATTCAAGTATAATAAATGTGGCTTTACTAGTAGACACATTCGTGTTGGCCTCTTTAAATTAATTGAACTTAGTGGAAGTTATGTGGTTTTATTTGGTTATTGATAAATTAGCATGAGACCTTATTAGAAAATCGCTGCTTAAATTAATATGACTTTATTAGTTTATAGATATATACACATTCATGTTTATTTACCACATAACTAATGTATTAAAATGATCTCATTAGATTAAATATGCATCGATTAATGTAGTCTAATTTCGATTATCGTTAAATCAGTACACCATTATTAGGTTTCATACATTTATATTTATTCAGTTTTGTTCATCAATAATTGAATAAGATTTAAAATTTAATGTGTTTTCCATATGTAGAGAGTTCAGAACCCTTCAAGAGCGCATTATCGGCTGAGTGACGAATTTGACACGTGGTTTCCGCAACTGGCTGACGGGGATTCGGAATTTTCAGCTATTCAAATCCGAATGCACATTCGTTTGAGATGGAATTTAGAACATCCATTACTATCATGTGTGGTCCTTTTCTTTAAAATTCATTAGTGTTCTTTCGTTCCCTCTTTGTTTTTCTTTTCATCGTTTCATAACGAAGCGTATGTCGCCCACTAGTGCTTTATTACTTGAGTTCCGATCATAGATTGTATGAAAATTTGTTCTTGTCTACTTTAGTTCTATCTCTCCAAACGTATGCACCATAGGTATAAGAGCTTTGTGTACACGGTAATTAATATGGCTTTATTATGATGTGGTTGAATTAGAACGACTCATTTGGTTAAAGAATAAATGAAAATACTTCTTCATTTTCATGATAAATTAACATGACCTCATTAGGTGAAATATACGTACATTAGTATAGTTCTAAAACATTATAAATAAATTACTGTGACTTATTTAAGTTAAATATACATTAATTTTTGTAGCCTTATTTATTCAAAATTTGTTCGGGCTCATTAGGTTATAAACAAATATGGATTGGTTAAATAATTGTTAAATTAAATAATTCGAGATAAAAACCAACGTTTTTATATGGTGGCAAAGTTTATTAAAGAAAATTATTGAAATATTATATAAAACTGGTCACAAATAATTAAATATTGCATTGTTAGGCAAGTAAGAACGGTTCCCAAAATTTCAGAGCTCTAGCTTGATGGGAAGTTGGTTAAATTAATGATAGAAAAATTGATGACACACTGATACAAGCACAGACTGACACATACCAAGTGAAATACATGAAAACATGAAAACTAATTAAAATTAATTAATTCCCCCGGTAAATTAAATGGTTGGAATGCAGTTTAACCCAACCACTTTTTGCGACATGTGACTACCCTGGTCCGTTTTACGGACTTAACATTCAACCAAAAAAAAACCGCCAAGTTTGTTGCCAATTTTTGAAATCGCGCCAAGTGGTTGGGTTAAGCTGCATTATTAAGGAAAAAATTAATTAAAACTTGTCGCAAATGTTTAAATATAGCATTGTTAGACGAGTAAGAACGATTCCCAAAGTTTCAGAGCTCTAGGTTGATGGGAACTTGGTTAAATTAACTATCGAAAATTTGATGACACACACACACACACCAAGTGAAATACATAAAAACGTTTTAAAAAGCATCATTAGGCTATATATTTAAGTTAAGTAGTAATGTTACCTTATTAAGCAATAAATTACTATCGCCTCATTTAGTTTTAGATGCATTATTTATACAACTTTATTGCATCGATATATTTTTATGGTCTTCGTAAATATAGAAACATACATTTATATATCCTTATGCGTTCGATGTGTTAGTATGTCCTCATTAGGATATAAATCCAGAAATTAATGTATCCTGATTTAGATCATTGTTGAATTAATACGGCTTCATTAGGTTAAATTTACGTAAACTAATGTGACGATATTCGGTCTCTATGTCTAAGTAGGGATTACTTAAATTATAGACACATAAATTAAAGAAGCAATCTTCGGTTATATCCAGTCAAATACGCCTATGTAGCTTAGAAATATTTCTTATCCTTGACCATGAGTAATCCATTACATGGATGAAATAATCTCGAAAATAATTTTACAGTAATTTTAATTAAAAAATTTAACACAGTAATCGGGAAAATTACCATAAATGAACTTATTGATTACAGATATGTTAGTCTAGCCCATTAGGCTATATTTGTGAAATTTAATGCGGTTTTATTAAAATTATTTTAATACATATTATTTCATGCCAACTTTAGTAATCATTTTGGATTAGTAACTGTAATATTTAATGGAAGAAATTATTATTTTTCTTGTTCAGCATGAAAATTTAGAGACTCAGCCATGCTGAGCGTGCAACAGTCTTTAGAGGCTCCTGCAATGGAGTATCGAACTCGCAAACCTTCTTCAGTGTGCCACTCCTCCGAAAAACAAGCTGCTTGTTCAATTGAATAAAAAAATAAAATAGATATTTTTCAGGCAAATATCTTAAAATATGTTTGGATAAATCTCAGAATGAATGAAAAAAAAACTTTGCTGCGAACCTTTCCTAATGTTCGATAAAACTTTTTCTCTGGCCTTTTCTTTTTAATTTTTCTTCATCTATAAATCGTGAAAGGAAATTGGGTTATTTCAGCAAGAGTATATGACGTATAGCCGATATAAATACACGTCATGAGCACTGATATGAAGTTAGTGAAGTAAGAAGAAAGAAGTTTCAAAGTGAACTCCTCTGGGGATTGATTTTTCGAGTGCTTAGGTCCAGGGAGTTAAGAGAAGACGGGAAAAATAGATGGTACAAGTTTTTTTCCTCCAACCCGAGGATTAATGTTTGATGAATTATGCAGTGGAGAAAAATGTTTATTTTCATCTCTTGATTTGATCGAATCTTTCCACACTAGCTCAGGTAAAAATAATTTTCATAAAACTTTTAGAAGTAGTTTTTTATAGAGAAATACATGAACTATTCGATACCAAAAGTAAAAACCGGAATTTATAAGTGATGCTATTTCCTTTTATTCAATTATTTAAAAAAACAAATTTGGAATGAAATATATATACGACTAAAACAAATAAAACTAAAATTTATATCGGGTATTTTATTTGAACTTGAAATCGGAAACAAATTATTTACATTTTTCAATAACATTAAAAAAATTAAGTTTAATACACATGACAGCACTTAACTTATTTTTCATTAAATCCTTGACTGGGATAAAATACAAGGTACATCCTCTTCAGTTTGTGGAAGGAACATCAACAAGTCTGATGTCTTGGGTTAAATTGACTCCTTAGTTATTTAGGACAATTTATAGCACTGTTTAGATGCATAATTATTTTTATCATTAAGAAAATATGATAATCCCTAGTTTAATATTAACACTCCATCAGGATCTTTCTCAGATGCAAACTTTAAAAACGTTTGTTTCTCTCCCGGAATCCGAATTGCGACGACCTTGATTTTCACGGTATCTGCCCTT
>BMAW01111381.1:108768-154179 GCA_019974015.1 Nephila pilipes
ACCTTAATTTTCACGGTATCTGCCCTTCGAATCATGTTCCTCTCAGGAATGAAGTCGTTCTTGCTTTTCTGAAACATAGGCGCCCGCGTTTGTTGTTCATTTGAAGCTCTGCATCTGTCAGATGCACACGTCCTATAACGTTATCACATGGTTTCGTTTTTCTGGTTCGGAGTTCTTTCTACAAAAAAATGAGTTCAAAACGACATTTGGATTTAAATAATCCCGAAGACTACAAACCTGCATGAAAAACAATAATGAATGAAATAAGCGAAAATGGAGTTCTGCATAATATGCAGCAAAGAAAAGCAGAAAGACGCAATATTCCTGCACAGAATGCCATGAATATTTTTGCTTAGACATGCTGTTATGATGTTCAAAAATTTTTCAATCAAACAATGTTAAATTGAATATGATTCTGGCAAATAAATAAGTGTTTCTTTTCATTTCCAGAAAATTGTCTAGTACAGTTTTATTTCGTATTTCTATGTGTTCATATCCTTAATTTGTAATTGAATGTTGTACTTTATATGTTTTTTTTTTTTTTTTTTGTATTTTAATATGTTGCATTTTGTATTTTAACTTCTTTTTGTTTTGTAATTCTAACTGAAGTCTTGTATATTGTGTTTTGTACCTCCGAAGTCTTACTATATACATTGTATTATTGGAAGAAATAAATAAATTAAAGAAGCAAAATAAAAAAAAAAAAAATAAGCAAAGGAAGGTCCAGGTGCTGCCTGGTGCTAAAAATATAAATATATTTCCTTTAAAGGTAATACGAAATCTTTTACGTCATTAAAATACGAGCTGCATTTCTCACATGCAAGCTAAAAATATAAATATATTTCCTTTAAAGGTAATACGAAATCTTTTACGTCATTAAAATACGAGCTGCATCTCTCACATGCAACACGCCCTATGGAAGGAAACTCGACGTGTGCCCGAGGTAGTGTTAATCTCTTCATGTACCTCATTTTATTGCTTTTTATTAAAATTGTCAAGGACCAATGAATATATATTGTTTGATTTAATATTTAAATATGTCTCAGTTAGAAACCACATAAGGGCTATTGGTGACGGACCTCGAATTTGGAATCTCGGTCAAGAGACGAAGACAACACCGGAATTGGCACCTCTCTCTGCAAATTTCCATATCACGCCAATTGAGGACTCGGTGTCTCGACGAAAGGTGATTTCGCGACCATGATTATCAGGCTACCGAGGCCACTGAATGCATTTAATAACTAAACAATTGTGAAACATAAACTTTTCTTCATCAATTTAATATTGGCAAAATATCTCTGTACGGCTTAAATAAACATAACTGAAATATTTAAAGTAATAATTATTCGACTTATTGTTCTTGTGATTAATGCAGTGGCATCAGGGTTTTGGGACAAATCATTGGGCGTAAGTACAGGGGAAGTATTTGTGGGTTGTAACCTCCCATAAGGATTGCTGCATACTGAAATTTTAAAACTAAAGCTTTTTCAAACTTATTCTTTTTGAAAAAAAAAATATTATTTAAGTTTCCTTAATACACATAAACATTCTTTTCCACTTGTAAGTGAACAATGAAATTCAAAATTAATTTTGAGATATGAATTAAAATGGGAGGAATCCTCCACCACATAAAAACTTTCTCTCCACACTAAGGTGACCACACGTCCCGATTTTTAATAATTTATCCCGCTTCCCGCAGGGTTGTAGGAAAGTTCCAATTTTTAGAAAGAATGCATAACAAGCAATGGAGTGGCTTGAGAACGGGAAGGGAATATACGATTTTTTGCTTCCATGAAGCTATTTCACCAGGATATGAGATTTATATTATTTTTGTAAATTTTACAATGCTAAACTTTAATAATAAAAATAATTGTTGAAAACTGCTTATCAGGAACTTCTTATCAAAGTTCGTCTTGTCCAGTTGCTAGAATACGACCACCATTGTTTGGACTTAATGATCAGTGGCATTTTTCGGCAATGTCAGCGACGAAAACATTTTACAGCTGTAAAATCAAGAGACAACACTTTGTACGTTTCCACAAGTTTTATTCTTATGGCGACATGTTCCACTAGCGATCTAGCATCATTTGGAACATTGTTGCAAAGGAATTAAATCTTATACAAATATTGGAGAGAAGGGTCAGGGTGTAAGGAGTTTGTTGGTAGTCTATGAAATAGTGCATTCGCATATTGAGTTTTGTAACTGTTTCTCACACCATACACATCGTACTGCGCGCTTGTGCTAATATAAGAAGTGATGTAAACAAATAAGCTATTCAGATAATTCAGGTAAGAAAATTATTTAGGTACCAAAAGTAGGTATTTTTTAAGTACCAAATTTTTAATCAAGAGCTCCCACTCCCACCTGTCAATGGTGTCCCGCTTTTCGAATGTTAAAATCTGGTCACTTTACTCTTCACCACTGGGTTAAGTTGATCATTTTTGGAGACTTGGAATTCGTTATATTTTGTATTAATAGCCACACTTCTCCCACTAAATATCTGACAAAGGATTGAATCATTATATTTTCCACTGCAGTAGTGTTTAGGTAATAGGTTTCCTTCCTTTCTCTCCTTTCAGGAAAGGTTTGTTAAAGGCTTAATTTCTCTTATTTTCACTTAATCTTTTTTTTTTTTTGGTCAATATATTTCATATTGTTACATTTTAACTACCACTATTTTTATTGAGACTTTCCATTACCATATAAATGACAAAAAAAAACTTATTTTGAGTAGAAAAAAAAATAAATTTAAAAACTTAAATTTTTTTTAATCTCTTTCCTTTCTCTCGTCCTTTTTGCTTACTGCTGTTCTCTGCTCCGTGCTTTGGCACAATATAATCTGTCTGTTTTTCCTTCTTAATGTTTCAAAGTGAGACTGGGACACGTTGGGCTATTCGTGGTTTTCTCTTCACTAACCTTGGGGACTTTTAATTAAGATTGATTGCTTTTGCTAAACAACCTTTGCCCGACCAAAAATGAAACGTGAATATTTAAATTACAAGCAGGTAGAAATAAAGTGAAGCAAGGGAGATAGGAATTATATAAACTAAACTTGAGATACACGATAGAGGTCGTGTGGTTCTAGCTTTTGGCAATTGTTCCAGAGTCGAAGACGAGGTCGAAAACTGTTACAAGTTACGAGCTGCATAATGAAGTTTAGAAGTCGAGACAGCCTCAACTCGAAAGCATTGGTAAGAGTCTGTTAGTTTATTATTGGTGGAACAAATTAATATATTTAAGGTGCTATTTGGGGAGAGTCGGTTACATTTGTCGTTATTATAGCAATTTGTCAATAAATTTAGTGTGTGAAACCTGTGTAACGTCTTCTTGAACGACTTATTGACTTTTAGTGTCAGTTCATTCAGTTTAGCTATAGCACAAGAGGTGAATAGGAATAGTATGTCTTCACAAGACTAGAGTAAAACGCCTGCCCAAGCTGGAATTCGAAGAATTATTTGATTGTTGTTTATTATATTTTCTTCAGTTAATGTATTTTATTAACCTAGCAAAGCTTCTATTGCATTTCGTGATGCTTCGACCCGGTTTTGTCAATTTCTTGTAAAAAAGCATTGTCTTGCATAATTCCTAGCTCAAATGATGTCTCTCCAATATCATTATCATTTGACAAACATTCATAATTTTCTAATTCTCCTCGTCAATATTTTTCAAATCAGGTAAATGAAAGTTTTAAGAAGTTATAAAAAGGTCCGCTAACCGGAAGTCAAATTCAATCATCAACGGCTTTGAGGAGAAATACTACACCTTTTTGTGAGACACACAAACTAATGCATATCAGCTATTCAGCATGATTGAACTTCAGGGTAGACAGGGGAATAAATCAAGTGCTCTAATGTCGTTTAGTTAATAAAGCTCTTCATAGATAATGTTGGGTCAAATAGACTCAATATTCCCTATGCCGTGTTAATGAGTCTCAATGGGTTTGCATTCTTGGAATAGAAGTGGTCGAGTAACTCGAATCATACGATATACAAATATTAAATTTCGGTAACCAAATAGGATTAACCGAAACGTTAATATTATTAATATTATATAACAATAATCATATAAGTTCAACAGTGTTGCACCCATTCCTTGAGAACAAATAAGCAGGAATTATAGACATGCTACACACCGTGAGAATCGTGAATAACTTCCGATTGTACTGAATACGATTACGATTGCAGCTATTGTAATCCAAACCAAGTATACGAGTTTATTTAAATATTGGTGTGTGTTTCATTTGAGAGAGATGTTGTAATTCTTAAGTTGCAATATTTTTGCGATCACGTGTAGCAAAAGGAATAACAAAAGCTTTTCTGTATCTGATTCGATGATAAATGCATTTAAGTATTATTTTTTAAAGCAATATTTACTTTTATAAAGAATTATTTACATATTAAAGAAAAATATTAATTTTTAAGAAGAAATATTTACATATATGAAAAAATATTTAAATAAGGGGAAACATTAACATTTAAGAAAAAAAAATTATATATTAGGAAAAATCATTAAAAAATATATTTCATGCAGAAGAAATAAATATTTATTAAAAATTGTGGAAATATCTAATTTTAATAAAAAATGAGAAGACACGCTTATATTTATATAATTATGGCAGACGAAATATTTTTCGACAAATGTTTATGTGTAAAGAAAAAAAAATAATAAAAGAGCTTTTACATAAAAGAAAAAAGAAAGAAGCATGAAGTTTTCAAGAAGAAATATTTCATATATAACTGATATTTCACAGACAGCTATTCTAATTCCTGCAAATATTTCACAGGAAAAAAGTTGTGACATTGGGCTATTCGCGGTTTCTCTTCTCTAAACTTGGGGACTTTTAATTGAGATTGATTGCTTTTGCTAAACAACCTTTGCCCAACAAAAAATAAAACGTGATTATGTAAAGCAGGTAGAAATGAAGTGAAGCGGGTGAGTTAGGAAATATATAAACTCCGACTGAAAGTAGCGAGAGAGAGGCTGAAGAAGAAGGGATGCTGAAGTTATAGATAAGCGGAAGGAGGAGTGGAAAGAGAGGTTGAATTAGAGGGTTAAATTAAAGATTGTTGCAAGAAGTTTAATTACCGCTGTTTTCAACAGTTGATCCAGATTCTGAGTTACAGTCGAGGCAGGATTAGTGGTAAGAGTCTGTTAGATTACTATTGGTGGGTTGAATTGAGGTTAATAGAAATATTCCCAGGGAGAGCATAGTGACTTGTTGTCATAGTAAATATATGTTAATAAATTCCGTAAAGATTGTTCTAGTGTCTCTTTGATTGTTGTGACGTAGTGTTTAATAATTGAATCTAGTGATGGCACAAGATGAAGCTCGGGTCGGGTGAGCGTCACAAAGTTACTATCATACCACGAAATTAAACTAGCTTATTATCAAATATTGACTAAATTTAGTAATGAACAAAGTACTGATTATTGCTGTAATTCATTTTGTTTAGCTTAAAAAAATTTAACATATTGTTATGGAGTTGAACGGCCTTCAAATATAAGAAAGGTCTATGCAATGTTCAACAAGCAAATTCTTTCGGTGTAAATCGAAATTTTGTTTTGAGACTGTCTTATAAATATAATATATTCTTTTTCCACAGAAGAAGCAATTAACAAACACGTATTAATTCAGAACAGTTTAAATTCATAGCACAATCATCGAAAGTAGCAATGTAACACATGTAATCAATACCGCATGAGGGGCATGGAAATAGTAACTAAATTCCCAATGATCATTTTAGTGACTTCTAGACTTGTCTCGGAGCATCTAGTTTTATTACCAAATTTAGTGACTTGATGACATTTGGCGATCACATTTTTCGCCAATTTTTCTGACCCGTACATATTCAACTATACCAGAAATATCGTGTTTTCCCTTTGTTTGTAAATCATGTTTCCATCCACAATAAACCTCCAGCTGGGAAGAGAATATAGTCGAAATTTTCAGTAACAATATAGTTAAATTAATTATACTCTTTTCCTAAATTTTTGAGTATGGTATAAAAACACTAGATTCTTCATATCCTAACACTGATTTCTACATAATTACGAGTTATTTCAAAATCCAAACGATCAACTGAAATGCAGACTGCATAAATTTGATTCTATGTGGGAAAACAGAATATCTTACGCATTAATAGCAGTAACAATATTCTTCCTTATATTTGTACTCCAAAAGAAATGTTCTAACGTTATTTTATGATGAATTATATGCAACAATTGCTGGTTTGAAGTCTGTAAGCAACATGATTTCTCAGATCTTCGATTCCTGTTTATTTCAAGATAATGGAAAAAATTCATCTTCTTTTTGTTGAAGAAAAAATTATTTTATTATAAGTACATTTAACAAAGAAAAAAGTAAGAGGTTTTATAATACCTCTCTTTTAAAATATATTAAATAATTCTGAGTTTCAATAATGGAAAATTAATAACAAATTAACAATCAAAAATATTATTAAATATTTGTGACTGAACAGCATTAAAATAATTTAATATTTTACAAAGTTTACAAATAAAAAAAATGGTTCTTTTATTGAAAATTGTAATAGACAGAGAGAAAATATTTTAGTTGGTTACAGAATTTAAAGAAAAATAAATAAAAATAATTATCTTCATATAAAAACATAATTAAATTCAATTTTAAAAAATTGCTGTGAATTGTTAAAACAGAGTTTTGAGACAAAATTGTTCAACAGATTGTATTGTTTTGTAAAATGTTAGTTAAGAAAAATCCTGCTTAAAATCATCTTTTTAGTATTTGAATTAGTTAAAAATGTGTTGCATTATGACTTAGAGGTTTTTCAATATTAAATGTTATAAATATGCTTATTAAAATATTATTATTACTTTGCAAGTAAGAAATTCTTAATTAGATACAAAACACGGAAAAATTAATTTTAAAAATATTCCAAGCAAGAGAGAATTCTTTAAAATCTCGTTCGAAGCACCTGACTAAAAAAAATTAAAAGTTTATAATAAAGTAACTCCTCCAGAATAGTTTTAAAACTATTATTTTGCTACGATATTTAAAAGATAGCAGAACTAATATACTTCAAAAGATTATTGTTCATCGAATCATATGATAGAAGAAAATGGTTATTTCCTGGTTTTAAATGAATATTGCAACAATATTTAATGCTTTACTGTCTTTACATTCCCGTATATTTTCGAAAAAAAGCTGATAGTGCGTATTTTTTCCAAAAAAGTTATTCAAAATTAAAATTCCGTACATAAGTAGAAATAGGGGGAAATTACTTTATTGTTCGAACTTGTCGCCATTTCGGTGAAAATAGTGCCAAACTGGAACAATGGGCCGAATGTTTATGAATGAGATCATTGTAAAGTAAAACTCAAGAAGCCAACAAAGGTGGACATATCACTGGTACCCATTTTTCCGTTTTGGCGACATTCATCAAATCAGTAATATACATTCTCAAAAATACAAAAGTTCTCATATCCATAAAAAAAGATGAATTTATTTAGAATTATTTTTATCATGGACCTAAGAAGTATTAACTAAAGGATAGCCTAAACTGAGTCGTCATAGTCACGATCACGCGGTAGGCACTTTTTTGGTTGGATTCCACTGGAGACCTGCCGCGTAACGGGGGCTGATGCCTGCTAAATCTGTCAAGGCTCCATCTGTCAAGGACCCATTTAACGGGTCGAGAAGCCTGAAGAGGAGGTACCAACTGAAGTGTCGTCCATGTCATTTGACCGAGCTCAGAATTACGGAGTTCGTTGGCAATAACTCTGGTATGGCTTGTAAATGCGACTTTAATAAACAGTCAATCGATTAAAAGCTAAATCGATAAAAAATGTACTATATTTGGAATGTATCGCTTGCGCGCATCTAACATAAAATTATCTACATTTATTCCAAGCTAACAGATACGTTTATAAGCCGAGCCTCGTGATTTTGCTTAGAAAATGTTCCAAAAATTCTTAATTTATGTATGGAAATATACGGTACTTGGTACTTATAAATGAAAAGTAATGCCTCAGTTTCAGACTGACTTTTACAAATGAAAGGTTTTGAAAGTAAAATCATAAATTAATATCAATAACGAAATTTATAAACGAAACTGTTGTCAATTCACTCATGCATGCTATACTATTTAGGTCCACATTATTTTACAACTGGAATAGTCTACTATTTAATTTATAACAATCCAAAAATAAACTGAAAATTTAATTTCAAATATAGGATGAAATTAAAAGTAATACATATTGAAGGTTCATCGAAAATTGGTTATTGTTGAGACTGATCTCCACTAAGGGACTTTGCAATGTATAAACGGATCCTTTCTAAGGATTTTTTTTTCAAAGTGATTTTTTATTAGTGGTTGAAGGCGTTAATGTTATTAAAATAATTTAATCATTTATATTTCTCTTGTGCTTCTAATTTTTCCTATTTGTGTTATATTATAAATGGCAAAATAAAATTAATTATTTCATCGTATGAGATTTCCCCTCACTTATAGCTAGGAGTGACGTTGTACCCTTTGCTGCAAACGCTAATTTCATTCACACTTCGACCCGCAAGCCCCTAGAACACAATTTTATTTAGAATGTAAAAAAAAAGGCAGTGAAGCCGTTAAGAAGGAGTATATGACCGCTTACTATACAAAAGTAACAATTTATATTAAATGGGGAAAACAAACGGGGGAACAGCATTTTTAGTACTTGACTATGCGCTACTGATTTAGGAGTATGAAAGTAGTTGTAAGAAATGAACATCTAATATATGAATTTGAAAGTCTATACGTTTGTTTGTGTCTTTTGCATACAAATCCAATCACTGTTGATGGTATAACTCCAATGAATATTCAGCGCAATTCGATATTTTTTTTGGCAATAGGTTGAAACATAACTGCTCCACATTAGTTATTGTTCCAAACAAATCAAGTATAAAACCAAATATTCGTTTGTTCTATGGTTGCTTTTTTTATACAAAATCGCCTCCTTCATCAAACAACTAAGAAACTTTCGGGGGGGAGGGGTTATGGGTTTAAAGAAAGGACTAGAGAAAATATAAAAAAAAAAAAGATTTTATATATAATTTTAAATCACTCTCTCAGAGTGAACACATTTTAAGTTTCCCCCCTCAACTGATGAAAGTTAATGCTCCACCACACATAGCCCTGGCACACATTACGTTACATATAAATACATGATCGCACAGTCTATCTTTTCAGAAGATAATTTATTCATCATGATTTTTCTTAAAAATTCCCCCTCCCATGTGAGTGGCTACGGTAGCCTAGTGGTCACGGTCGCGGATTCGTGACCGGCGGTTTTCATCGAGTCGTAAGTTCGAACCTTGCTGCCACTAGAGACCCTCCTTGTAACCATGGTTGATGCACGTTAAATCTGTCGATGCTTAAAGTCCTCCTTTTGGCGTGGTATGGAAGTTTGGAGAGGAGGTGACAGCTCAGGTGTTGTCCTCGTCACTTGACCGAGACTCAAAATTACGAGATCCGTCTCCAATACACCTTGTGTTTCAGTAGTGCAACGTTAATCAAGCCAAACCAAAACCAAAGCTTCCTGTGCGAAGAACAGGTACTCCAGTTAGTTTTCAATAAATATCTTTCAAGTGCTTTTTCCCCTTCGTTTTTTGCTTTCTGTAACTGTTTAATTCGCTTTTCTCATAATGAAATAATACATTTATTGAAACATAAGTGAAATATACATTTATTGAAACATAAGTGAAATATACATTTATTGAAACATAAGTGAAATATACATTGAATGAAATTATCCATTATTTATCATAACAAAATCTTTCATTTCATTACGCATGAAATGTATAAGTGAACAAATCACTAAATATTCATGATTAGTAATGATTTATATATTTATAGTAGGAAATCTCCTAAGATTATTTCACGTCTGAAGTAGATAACTTCTTTTTTTCCAAGGAATACAATAAATTTCTGTTAAAATTTATTTTAAAACCAAAACAAAGTTGGTACTTATTAAAACCATTTTCGTATGTGAATTTCTTTCTCTGGTATATTGCAAGCCAAAGACCCATTATTTCATAAGTAATCATGATTTCTAGCCGGAATAACTCCACGCCAGGAATCTCATCTAAAGTATGTGAGTAAAAAAAAAAAAGGTACAAAGTTTTAAAATGTTTAAGAACGAACTCCTCTGGGACTGATTTCTGAAGATAAATGTGTGTGTGTCTGTGTTCTATCTCCAATAATTCAAGAAGGAAGGAAAATATATGATAAGAATTTTTTCTTCTTTCGCAGCTTTATACTCGATGAATTATGCAGTGGGAGAAATTGATTCAGCACTGGTTTGATAGGTTCTTACCACAAGTTGTTTCAATCATCGTAGAGTAAATCTTCAGGAAGATTACTTCTCACGTGGTCGCCTGCATATTAACACTCCCTCACATACACATATCAGATTTACAACTTTCTTATAAATCTTGGAATTTTAGTGATAAAAAGATATTTAAACGAAAAAGTATTAAAACTGCGACAATTATTTTTGTAATTAATATATTTTAATGAAATTTTCAGAAGCTCAGCATAAATAGTATTAGTAATGTTCATTTTGTATGATAGTCGGTGAAGCAGTTTCTTTAGTGAAATGATATTTCACAGAATTTGCATGTGTTCAAATTTTATGTTAAAGATATCGCTTCATTTCTACTGTGGTAATATCAGTCAACTTCCATGCATTTTGGAAACACTTGGCTTAGCTACTCATTCATTATGATATCTATTTGTTTCATGACATAGATGAAATAAACATTCATCTTGAAAAATAGCTCAACCATATACCGATATTTTCGAAAAATTCTTGAATTACAGTAATATCTGGATCTCTTTCAAATGTTTCCTAACCATGGTGATGTATCATTATTATCTCTCCCATCACCATGATTAATTTCTGATTCACTGTCAATATTTTCATCCTCATACATTCATTCAAATGTATGTACTGTCATGGTTTGTTTCATACAAAAGAGACCTGCACCTTTTTTGATAGAAACAATATCACAACTATTTGGTAAATCTGATGGTTCACGATAGATTTCGTTTTAAAATTCATCAAATGTATCCATTATGGTAAGAAACAAAACACAAATTAAATTTTCGAATTGACTTCCAAATCTTGTAACTAACTGACTGAAAATCATTCAAGCATGACAGAAATATATGCTGTAAAAATACAAAGTGAACCTTTGTACATTTATATTCTTGTTATTTAAGAATTTATCAGGAAAGAATTCACTTCTCGTAAAATTAGATTTTTCATTTCCCAACAATAATGTTTTTTAAACTGGAATTATCATTTCCCGATGTGAATGTGCTAACGCGTAGTAGATGGGAAAGTGTTGATAGGAGAACTCTCCGAGTAAAAGAATTTTTATGAATGACACTATATCTCAACCTACCTTTGCGCCTGCGTACATTTTTAAAACTAACTCGAAAGATACGGTGATTAATTCGAGAAGTAAGACGTTTTGATGGAACAAAGAGCTGTAATTAAGTTTACCACAAACGTGACAAAAGTGCCTTGGAAACATACCAATTAATGAAACAAGATCATGGTGGTTAGTGCTTAGATTTCGACTTCGGTGTTTGATAGTTTTCAACCCCGTGGAAGGGGATATCGGTTGGTGGAGTGCCGGTGGAGTTTCTCACTCTCTACCACTATGTCCGGAGAAAAATTTACCATCTGCTTTCTTGCCGTGCTCTTAGCATCTAGACCAGAAGAGCCGTTCCAGCCGGGCTAGTTATTAAAGCATTTTAACTTCTGGCTTTGTTGTTGAAGAGAGACGCGACATCGGTTCACGTTGTGGAACCCTTCAGAGAGTTGACCTTGGATTCCAGCAGTGTTTCGAACCCTTGGACAGTGGATACGAAGAAAAATCGACCGGTCACTTTTTGCTGCCCCTTTAGGAATTAGATCAAAAGAGACATCCCAGTGGGACCAGTTATTAAGGTGTTTATACTTCTGCAGTAGTTGTTGAAGTGAGTCGTCGCAAAATACATCAGATATTTTCTTAATGTACAAACTTTTTTTTGTACGGAAGAGATAATGGAAAACAATGAGCATATCAGAAAACCAATTTTACCTAAGATTACCAAGATTATTGAAAAAGTTAGTGATTTAATGTCAAACAATCATTATACGTCACTGAGAATGATAGGAGAGTATATGTATATCAACAAAAAAGAAATTCGAACCACGCTGCATGAAGAATTGTTCAAAACAAAGTTTCTGCTAACTTTTTCCCCCATACACTTTAATCAATGAACAAAAATCAGTGAGAAGTGCCCATTGGAGATATATAATTTCAGTTGCAGAAAATTATCCAGATTTCTTGAAATCAATGGTTACACGTGATGAAACATGATATTTTCAACATTATCCAATAACAAAGGGTCAAAGAGTGGAAATGGAGTTTGCAACAAGCCAATAAAAAATATTGAAAATGTTCCATCAAAAATCAAGACAATGCGTCCTTGCTCTTCGATAGAAAGTTCATTACAAAAAATAGCTTGTTCCATCTGGGAAAACATTACTGTAGAGTATTATTTAAATATTTTTAAGCTTTTGATAACCAGAATTGGGCGCATTCATCCAGATTATTGGGATGAAAACAAATGGATTTAGTTGCTTAATAATGCATTCAGTTCCAACTCACAAGATTTTGTAAATTTTTGGCATAAAATAACCCGTTGTTGAGCAATCATCCACCGTATTCACCAGATTTAGCACCGTATGACTTCTCTTTATTCTCAAAACTTAAAATGAAAGTAAAAGTGGGCTATTTTGAAAATATTTCGAACAGGAAAAGGGCTTCCATGCGTGCTTTGGAGTCTATTCCGCGATGTGAACCGGAACAGGCATTCGAATCATTATTAATTCGCTATAAGAAGTGCACTGGACTCGAGGAGTTTATTGTGATTAGAAAAACAGGACAAATAATAGTTTTTTATAACGTTCCTTTTCACAGAAGCAAGCTCAAAAATTCTTTGATGCACTGTATATTATAGAAGAAATTCAAAGTTTGCTTTTTATCTTATTAACCTCACACTAAAGCTGCACGAACACTAATGATGACAAATCTTTTGCATGTGAACTACGATTAAATGATGATGCCACTAACGATGATTCCGTGTAGCGGAATAGATGCACTTTAAATCTGTCCCGGCTGCAAGTCCTCCTAAAGACGTAGTATGGGGATTTAGGAAGTAAATCAAACAACCTGAGAAAATTGTGTCGCTAACTAATATCAATTTATATTCTTGAACCTGAATATTTGAATCAAATAAAATTTATTTGTATGTGACAAAATATTCCTATACATAAAGGAGCCATCACATAAATAACTAATATAATCGTAAATATATGTCGTTGCGGTTTTTGATACGTTTATTTTATCCGCTGTATCTAACATAACACATCAATCAATAACTTCCGAGACTAACCCAGAGATGGCGCTCGTAGTAAACCAGTAACCAGGTCTTTCTAGTGTACTAACCTTTGCTTGAAACGTGTCAAAATTTTAAGTCGATCGGACCAGAAACAGCTGAGTTATCGAGGTTGGAGTAAAGTCGTTTTGTAGTTTGTTTAAAAATTGGAAAAAACCGAGTTTCGTGTTCTGATAAAACATTGTTTTTAAATGGGTAAAAACACCGTGCAAGCGAAACAATGGATTGAAAAATGTTACCCGGACTCTTGTCCATCAAAAGCAACGATTTGTCGGTGGTTTGCCGAGTTTAAACGTGATCGTACCGACACAAATGACGCGGAACGCTCGGGTAGACCTGTGGAAGCCGTTACACCGGAAAATGTGAATGAAGTGACAAAAATTATAATGAAAGATCGTAAAGTGAAGCTCCGTGAGATTGCTGAGATGACACAGATATCATATGGAAATGTATTTACTGAGAAAGGTTTTTTGAAGTGAAGTGAAAAAGGTTTTTTCCAAGTGGGTGCCGCGATTACTTTCGATGGAACAAAACAGCAACAGTCGATGATTCAAGCTATCACTATTTCCACTCGCAACTAAAAAAAGACTTTCTTGCCGAAAAAAGATTTGGAAAAGCGTTGGAACGATTGTATCACCTAAAAGGTGATTAAAGGTGTTATGTTGATGAATAAAAAAATTTTGCAAAAAATGTTGTTTTCAATGTTAGTCTCGGGAGTTATTGATTGATGTGTTATATTTAGAAGTACGAGTATGTTCGGAAAGTAAGTTTTGTCATTGTTTTCACATGGAAACTTTATTGCCAAAAAATTAATCACATCACATAAGCTATATATCTAGCAGTGCTTTTCGACAAAGTCGCAATTGACATTGAGACATTTGTCGTAAAGTGCAATCAGTTACAAGAAATCACTCTGGTAAAACTTGGCATCGCAAAGAATTGTTGCTCAGTCTGCTCCCCCCACCCAGCATTGTTTTAGATGGAGCTGAGTTCGACGAATGTGTGACATCGTTATGTGCCTGTCCACTAACACCTTGCCTTGTATTCTAGCGGTGCCAGCGACCAACCATTTGACAAGACATGGCCAGTTCACCATACATGGTCAGTAGGCGTTCATGGATGACTATCCCCACGAGCCCATTCATACCGGATACCAGCACGAACTTCCATTGCCAACCATGTTGTCAGTCAAGTCTCTGGCATGCTGGTATGCTACTACTTTTTACTTCATGCGTCATTTTTCTTCCGCTGACGCTACTTCTGTCGTTGAACCAGCAATGGGTGTGGATTCTTATGTTGGTTGGTTGTTTTATCTGGTGTACCATGTGCTCTTTAAAATAATGACGAAACTTACTTTCAGAACATTCCTCGTAAGATTCCACTTGCGGAAACTTATTGAGTTGTGGTTATGAAATTTAAATATCAAAATACCACACATAATAAATAATTTAAAATAAAACAGGGGTAAAAAATGTTTGTCACTTTGATGAGAATATTATAATGTCACAAATTTCTACATATGTCTCGAAATTATTATTATTATTTTGAATATATATTTGCTTAGTAATCTTGCTTTAATCTGGAGTTCTATCGTTCGTCATATTCAATAATTCAGCACCGATACCTTTTTCCTTTGAGACTTTTTGGAGGAGATTCAAGAATTAATTGATCTTGATCACTAGGTTGCTATAGAGGGCTGCTCGCATTTTCATTCAGAGTTGAATCGTATCTATCAGTTTTCAATACAGTTTAGTTTCCTTGAGGATTACATATCACGTTTGCAAAATGCTACAACTACGTAGTACAATAACATGTTTCGGAAGCCCATCAGGTGTACTTCAAGTGCTAACTAACTAGGTGCTTAACTAATAAACCTAAGCATGAGATTTGAGTACCTCGCAATAACTTGTTTTGATTATAATCGTACTGTGTTAATTTTTATTTTGTGCTGGAAATTTTTTCACTACAAGGATATTCAAGTAAACTAAGGCTCAATGTTTGAATTTAATTTTGCAGTTTCTAGAAAAAGACGAAATATTCTCTCTGATATTTATATCATTTGCCCAAGTTCAGAATATGTCACTAAATACATTAAATGTATCTTTTAATGGTTAAAACTCTTATCCAGAGTAAATTATCTTTTGTATCCTCCCGTTAAAACTATACTGATGCTCGATAAACCGGCAATATAATTTATCCGGCCGTTATCCCAAGAGTGCCGGATTAAAGAGAATTTTATTTGTAAAACCAAACAAAACCATCCGAAATATTTCTTTCAATAGTATTTTAAGAGCTCACAGCAAAAACCTTTTTTTAAAAAATTCAAATAAATTGCAGAATATGAAAGTAGTTTTACATTTTAAGTTTGAATCCTCAATATCTTTATAAAAAGAAATAAGAGATTTTCAAAGGAAAAAAAATGAATATAACCAGACCTAAAGAGAGTTCTCAAAAAAAAAAAAAAAAAAAAAAAAATGAAAAGGAAGAAATATTCGCCCTCTTTCCAGTTCAGTGAAGAACTATCGACATTTGTAGGAGAAAATAATTCTTTTTCGCCTTTTGAACCACAAATCAAAAAGTGTTACTTACAGACAGGTATGACATTGAATGTTATAAATACTCGACACGAGCGCTGATTAAAAGTCAAAGTGGAAAAAAAAAAGTTTAAAACATATCAAACGAAACCACATCTGTGAAAGCTTTCCCATGATGTTTCGGTTTTGATTTTTAAGAAGATAGGAAAACGTATAGCCTCGAATGTGTGATGATTATATATATAACTTCGGGGATAAATATTAAATGAATTATGCAGAGGAAAAAAGCTAGGTTGTTTTCTTCGCTCGTAAAGATGTGTTCTGTCACAAGTTTGATTTAAATAATTTTTGCAGCAACATCGACAAAATTACTTTTTATTCTCTCGATTATCGATTTTTTTCCGAGTTAAAAATATGAAAAATGATGTTTGGGTTAGCTGATGTAATGGCATTTTTGCCATTTTAAGAGGACAAATAAGGATGAAATTAATGAGATATTAAAAGCTCCTTAAAATCGTTTTTTAATAATATCCTTCCGGAATTAATTTTTCGATGGTACATTAGAAGAACAAGGAATTCCCGAAAAAAAAAAGATCAATTGAACGTGCAATTTTTTCTCATCTTTTTCCTACTTTAAAATCTTAAGAAAAAATGATTATTTCCTCAATTTTAGTTCTTGAAGCAATCGTTTTTTTTTTTTTTTTCCTTTTAAAAATATCGTCTTGTCAGCTTAATTTATGCATGATGCGTTTTTCCGTTTTGAAAAAAATTCAAATAAGTTTATTTCTTAAAGAAATTATTTTAATATTTTTATATTTCAGGAAACTTATAATATTCATTTAAAATTCAGAAAAAAAGCACTCCATTTTTTTACAAGAATTGGAAAAAAAATCAAATGTTAAAATCTATTTATAAGAAATGCATATTTTATAACGTATAAGAAGGACACACAACTTGCTTTACAGAAAGAACATTGCGACTAAATTACAACTGTTTTTATTTCTGACGTTAGAATATACAATTCTAGGGAGTCTATCTCATGTCATACACATAATCCTATAATATGCGATATGTCACTATTAAATAACGAGTCTGACGCTCCTGAAGAAGAAGTATAAAGCGCCAAACGACACCGACTAACAGCTAAGTGTGAAGTCTTCTCTTTTGAATGCATGCTTCTCACTTCTGTAAATAAATCCTAGCCATAGCCTTCGTTCGTATTAAAGTAATTTCTTTTTGTTTTGCTGATAAAATGACAAATGTAAAAATAAAGCAACGACTTGTTGTGACATTTCACGTGAAACTTGGAAAACCAGCTATTGAAACTTATAATTTATTGAAAGAAGTTTGTTGCAATAAATGTTTACTGCGTGCACTAGTTTTTGTGTGGTTTAAGCGTTTTCAAGATGGCCAATAAGACGTTGATAATTATTCACGCACGGATCGCCCTTCCACGTCAAAAAGGGACGACAATATCGAAAAGTAGGTAATCTGGTTCCATTTGGTAGGATAAGTATTCGCGAGATTGCTGAGACTGTTGGAATTGATGAAGAATCCGCTCGTCAAATTTTTCCACCAAGAAAATGCGCCGGCTTGTCCACATTGTCTGCCAAGAGGTTTCTAGCCAACACAACATCCTAGTGATAAACCAACCATCTTATTCGCCGGATCTAGAACCCTGCGACTTCTGTCTGCTTCTCTAAGGTGAAATCTGTAATAAAAGGAACAAGAATCGAATCCTTTGAAGCTGTACAGAGAAAGCGGCACGGGTCCCGATGGAGCTGACAGCAGAATTCCAGCCCTATTTCCAACAATGGAAGATTCGCATGAAGCGTAAGGGATAGAGAAGGAGTGTACATTGAAAATGATAACAAGTAAATATACATGACTTAAAAATAAAGAGTTTTTTTACGGCGTCAGTCACGTTATTTAATAGCCACACCTTGTATGATGGAAGTTTCTGGATAAATTCTCGAATGAAAAAAATCTTGCACACCTTCCAGATTATTTAGAGATCTGAATTAAAGGGGTCAGACTTTACGAAGCTCTTCTGTAACGTGGGATATAAATAAGGTAACAGGACAAACAATCGTAATCTATCATTAATTATAACAACTAATTAAACTTTTCGATTTATTATGGCCGAGGTAGCCTGGTGGTCATGATTGCGAACTCGCAACAAGCATTCTGTCAAACTGTGGGTTTGACCCCAGATACCACTAAACATCCATTGTGTAACGGAACTGATGCACGTTAAATCTATCGAAGTCGTAAGTCATTCCGTTAGTGTGGAGTGTAGGTTTGGAGAGAGAGGCGATTGCTCGGATGTGCCGTCCTCGTCACTTAATTGTGGTTAAAAATTGTGAAATACGTCACCATTTTCCCTCGTGTTGCTTCGGAGTACGATATTATTAAAACAATCAATCATTAAGAATTGATTGGTATTCAACAACTTTCAAAGCTTATGGAGTAAAGAATTTCATTTTGTGGAGAAAAAAACATAGTTATTTAGGAAGAAAAAGAAAAAAAGTAGAAGAACAAATCGCAAATTAAAGAGGTTTGTTAGAATTACCCACTTGGTGGGATACTGGAAAGTAAAGTAATATCTAAATTTTGAAATCTAACCACTTGTTGATATTTTTATAAGAGAATTCCTTTAATTTACTGAAAAGTTAATATTCGGAAGATCTGATTGATGTATATAATGCTTTTGAAACTGCTTGATCTACTACGTATAGCTAAATAAACAGGGACGTTACCTCACTATAAATACAGCATAAGTTTTTGATAAATGACAACAATTACAGGTTTTAATCCATATTATTGTTAGAAATTTAATATTTGTCACTATCATTGTACATCCCCCCTCCAACCCCATAATTTTGCATTTAATTAACAAAAATAAAATTCTCAAGACATAAATCACAACTTACATTCTTCCAAAAGTTGCCATTTTTATGTGTAAAAATACAATGAAGCTTATAAATTTCAGAAAGATACACAGTAAAATTAATTCTGTAAAATCTTTTTCCACAACTCGAAAGGGAAATAAATACTTGAAACAGAAAAATTACGAGAATCATTTTGAAACTAAAAATAGTTACCAAAGTAGAAAAAAAAATAACGTTGGATTCAACTTTTTCTTCTTGAGGAATTTTTTCCTTATAAATTTACCATCGAGAAATCGAACGAGGAAAGATTATACACGTTAAAGGATTTTAAGAAGAGTTATAAAACCTCATGAATTTTATCTGTAAAAAGGTCAAAATGCTACTACTAGGCTTGCAGTAGCTTCGTTTTACATTTTAAACAATTGCATAAAATGTTATTTTGTCAAAAATGTTTCAGAAATGAAACTCAGAAAAAAGTCAAATAGATATATCAATTCCTAATCTTTTAAAATGTTTTTGAGGATAACAAATAAATATTCCTTTTGAATATCCTATTTTCTTATTAACTCATTCTGATCGCTCAGTGAAAGTATGGCTATGGTTACCTCGTATAAAATTAAAATAAGTATTACTGTCATTTATTTGGGGTCCTCCAGCAAGTATAAAGCTGAGTGTTGTAAAACAGATTGTGAGCCACTGACCACTTCTCGGACAATCCCCCTCCCCTCGAAACGGCGAAAGTGAGAAGGGTTTGTTATCTGTTTGCTACCACCTGCGTCTGGTGTTGTCAAGCCACCAAGTTTGGCTCGCATATCGCTCATGGCGATATCCCGTGATCTTACTTGGCGTAAGAATTTGTGTGATGACTTCTCGTATCCTTTGATGGATTAGTATTTTATCACTTATGATAACTTGTGAAAGAATGCACTGTACTCTTGAATGATGCAATGTAGATGTGCTCATATTCTGATTCCTAGGAGTTTCCTGATTAATTATTTTGATTTAATTACTTCAGATTTTTGAACTTGTATTTTGTTTTTATTGATTACTATTAATTGTTATCATTATAATAAAATATCAGGTGTCCTAAAAGTTATCGTTTTGAAGATTCGTGAATTTTTTTATTCAAGACTAATGAATTTCAAAACAGTTGCTTTTATGCCAAAGGTGAAAAACACTTTTAACATAATGTAGAAAAAACATTTGTGAACTTATATATAAATAGTGTCCGAAATGTCCCCTTCCTTCCTTTTTAAGAAGGCAAAAATGAATTCGTTCGCGCATATTATGAGAAACACACTTCAAGATCCTAGGAGTGGCTTCTTGTATCTTGTGAGTAATAAAGCAATATTCAGATCACCTATAGTTTGGAGATTATTTTGATAACCTTTGTATTTAATGTGTTTTCTTAAACTCAAATTGTATGTCCGGGTCAGAACATTATAAGCTTTTTTTTCTCACATTTTAAAGCGCTCAACTGAGCTGAAATTTTCTACACACGATTGCTTTGGATGACAATACGAGATTTAATTATACTTACTTAAATTTAATTGATTAAAACGAACTCAAAGAATTAAATTTTACGTCGTTTCTCTCCAAGTCGTCAAATCCGTCGCCAAGGTGAAGGGGTCATTCCTTAAACTCTGTTTTGTTAATTATTATTTTGTTAAGAAATTAATGAAAAATAAATTTTTAATTTTAATTTTTGTTGGAAAAAATATTAAAAAATTATGTTACGCAATGTGTGAAGTTTGAAAGAAAAACCAATGTTAAAAAAAAACTCGTTTTTTACCGGTGTAATTAACATATCCTAGCATAAAAAATTTCAGGGAAAGCTGAGAGAGGTTTTTGTCTCAAAGAAGACGGTGTAATATGCCATACGAGTAATTAAACCATGGACAAGCTAAAAGATTTGTTTAGGCGATCGATTCAACTCTAGAAATCTTTGGACACCCCTCTTCTTTGATTTGATCTTCTTTGACTATTTTCTATGCGGCTAAGAAAAAGAACAGAAAATAGTCAGAGATTGCTCAACTTGTCCATGGTTTCATTACTAGTACAACGTATTACACCGTCTTATTAGAACCTGGCTCGGCATTCCCTGAATTTTTTTCCAGTGGGAATAGGTCAAAAACAAAGTTTGTCAAAATAATCCCCAAACTAGAGACGATACGAAAATTTCTATATCACTCAAAGAATTCAAAAAAATTCCTTCCAAGTTATTGAAACACGTTTTTAAAATAAGTGCAAACCAGTTCATTTTTGCCTTCTAGAAAAGGGCGAACATTTCGAACAATACTTATAAAAGTAAATTCAATTTTTTTTTCTGTTATGTTAAAAGAGTTTTTCGCTGTTGTTATAAAAATAACTGTGTTTGTATCGTAAAATCACGAATCGTGAGTATAGGAACTGTTAGTACACTAAATATTTTATTATAACGATAATAATTAATAGCAAACAACAATAAAATACAAGTAAAGAACACTGAGTTAAAAAGGATAGAAGGACTTTCGAATTAATTGCGTGGAGTTATTTCTAAAAGTTATCACTGAAAAATAATAAACTGCATACTAAAAGATCATTTTTTGGTCGGAAATGAAACAAAATTTGTCAGTTAAAACATATATTTTAGAAATTCATACATGTTAGTTTTTCATTCGTCAATATTTCTGTAATTTTCCTAAAATACCTTTTTAAGAACCGGCGAACGAGCTTCTTGTTAACATAACAGTGAAAAAATTAGATACCCATTTATGTATTTCTTCATTTATTGTCAAATAATCAAATCCAGGCTCGGGAATTGTTTCATATAGAAAATATTCCAAAATTATTATCATTTTTGAATAAACTATCGTATACATAGAAGTACTTTTTTATTATGCCTCTCATTTTTCTTTTATTTGAATCAATCCATATTTTCCCAGTATAAAAAATATGGTATTTCATCTCCTTATACTCTAAATGCAAATGAGTTTTTAATTTCATAAATTATAGAAAAAGAACTGATGATCGGTTAAATGTTTGTAAATTATAAGGACTAATGAATATTTGTGTTACAGCCAAGCGAGATTATGGTAATATTGCTCAAAACGACTATCTAAATAGAAGTAAAATCAACAAAATCTCACCTTCCACCTGCGTAAGCATCTGCAGTATCAAAGATATTGATTCCATGGTCATAAGCCGCCTGGACGATTTCTTCTGCTTGCTGTAAAACACAAGAAACATTTTAGTATCTTTTTAAAACAAAAATAGCTGTGTTTCAAAATCATTTATGAATTTATGTATCCCAAAATTATACTAAAATTTCTCGAAATAAAGATAACTATTCACATAAATTAATAGAACATTCTTTTCAAAACCGCCAAAAGCCTTAACTAATAACTGGAATGTTGCCAAACGTTTGCTCATAAACACCATTCAAAAGATTGGGAGAAAGATTATACAAAAGTAATAATAAAGAAAGTAGAGTAGAATTGATTGCAGAGATGAATCATATGGCGGAGTAATTTTCGCATTTTGCAGGCGCATTATTGTCTGACTTCACGCAGAACAAGAGTCATAATTTATTTAAGTATATTATTTCAAAAAGAAATTGCTGTCTTGCAATTGATACAAATTTCATTGCAATGTATGTACGATAAGTCTTACTTGCAGATTATATGAAAAGTTTTACATAAATTATACAACAATTGTATCGTCAAGCAATCGATAACGAAAATTACAAGTATTTACAAAAAGTGAATACTTGTAATACCCCCTAATTTAATTTTCTTATTTAATTTAACTGTAATTAGAATTACCGTTAATAGTTTCTCAGTGTTTCTATGGTTGTTTCTAATTGATCAATTAAAGAAAATGTCCCTCTTTATTGCTGCACCAAATAATTATTGGAGTATTTTTTTTTTCTTTTTCTCGTATAAAATAAACTTATGTTGGCGTATTAAGATAATAATCTAAATGTATTTTAACTCTCAATATATATTCATGTACTGTGTAAATATAAAAAATTATGCTTGTGAATCTTACTCAATTAATTGACTTTTATAGTATTAGATCTTAAGTGAAATAATTAGCTCATTGATGCAAAAAATAATGTAAAATATATTGTAAGTATAATAACAACTTAAAAAAAAATTATGCGTTCTTGTTTAGCTTTTATTAACTGCATGTTTATTACCTTTGAGAAATTTTACTTTCTGTTACATTTATTGTACAAAAAAATCATTATATTTATCGAAATTCTTAAAATAATACTTAAAATAATAGAGAATTTCAAAATAGTGAAAGGCCATTCTGGATAAAGAATAAATATTGTTACAGTTCTTTCATCGAAATTAAAATTATTTTCGTATTTTTTAGATTTCAAGTAATGAGTGTCGGTTAGTATTTATGGCACAAGAACCACATCTGGCTTAACTGTGCAAAAAAGTTGTTTAATATGCACTCTAGTCAGAAAAAGGGAATAAAATGTTAAAAACTGATTGTCAAGAAAATAAAAAATGATCGTAGGGTATACCGGGGTGCATCACGCGTGTTTACCAAAGACAGCAAACACCAAGAGAAAGAAAAATTATCACTAGATTAACTTGGGGTAATGAATCTCATACTTATCTAAAGGAGGTAAGTACCTGATGGTATACAAGTATCTCAAGTTATTACAAATCACCTAAAATGATGGATGAAATACTACATTCAGTCAAAAGAAATAGAGAAAAAAAAAGAGTTCTTCTCGAAGTTATATTTCAAACTATGAATGTATTTCAATGGTTTAGTTCAAGTCTTCCCGACCCCAAAAAAGTCCAATCAGTAGTGCCCGTCTCCGTTCATGTAGCCTTCGGGATCGGGATGCTAGTCACTAGCTAGTCTTCACGCCGAGTGACTAACCCCGACACTGGACCTTCCACTTAACTTCCCAAGCGAACTTGGTGCTCATATATCAATCTCTGGGAAATGAAAAGTTAAGCTTACTCTTGAGCAGCTACCCAAGTTGAAGCCACCTAGAATCGAACTTTGTTTGCCAGTACAATGCCTTCAGTTACTATTGTGTGTGTGAAGATCTAACTTTAATGTATAATAGTTTCTCTGGATAATAATTTAGTTTTTTAATTGTTGCCCATTTTCAAACTTAAACGAGAAGTGTTCATTCTTAGTTCTTAATACAATTCCTTTTTAACTTTAATTTATGCAATCTTGCGCTCTTAAAATCTGTAATGTCAGCTGTTCACACGAATGCAGAACTGCAGAGATTATCTCTACTAGACTTTCTGTTTGCAGTTAAAGTTCCTAAGCTTCCTAACACCTAGACCACGGGAACTCAAGGGAAAATCCCTTGTATACAAAGAAACGCATTTAAAAATTCTTTCTCTTTTCGTTTCGGTCGTGCTGGCCGACACTACGCTGGTGATAATCTCAAATTGTATTCAAAATGACCTTTCTCTTTCAATGAACATGAATAAACAGACTTTTCTCGGCTAATTGGTATTTATTATTACAATCATGGACTGCTAATGCGATAAATACTTGTACTTATAAAAACGAACCATATATATATATATATATATATATATATATATAATTTAACGAAATTTATATACATTTTTTTTCCATTTGGTTTGGTGAAAAAAGTCTTTTATTTAAATTTGTGTAAAATTTTATAACAAAAATTATGTATTTTAAATATGATTGATAGCTATATTTCCAAACACATAATTAACATTATAAATGTAAAGAAATAGGAAAACACTTTTCAAATTATTTGGAATTTAATTTTATTTTTAGGCACCTTATCCCAATTCTGTGTTAATCATTATCAAACATGTAGATTTTTTCATTAGTTTCCAGAGTAGCATATTTCAATTTTAAATCAAAACTTAGCAAAAGTAAAAAAAATTAGGTAAACCCAAAAATGAATCCTTAAATTATAATATTTAAAAGTAACCTTTTAGAAAATTTAAATTTCTCTTAAAAATAAAAATATAAAAAAACTTTTACGCAGCTTATTTTATAGAAATATAAAAGATTGGACAGAACGAAGTTCAATAAAAAAGTCATAGTTGAATAATCAAATGATTTCAATTTTTTGGGGAGGAAATTTCATTTCCAATAATATTTACATTTTCCCAAAAAAATGCAAATACTAAAGCAAAGTGAATTAATATTGACATTTACATTTTGGAAAAAAAAACATAATACAGTTTTCAATATTCCCTAATATTGAAAAAGAAATTGAGTTATATATTTTGATATGCTTTTATATAAACTTACAAGGAATAAGATAAAATTTCGAGAAGTAATAGTTTCATTTAAAAAATCAAATTTTAAAAATGCATCATTAAAAAAATACAAATTTCAGAAAATTCTTTAAAAAAAATTGTTTCTTACGATACTTCAATGTTGAATCTAACGTTAGAGAAAAAAATCAGCTGTGGCAATGTGTATGCTTTGATTTGAAAAAAAAGCTATTGACACATTACATTTTCCAGTATATGTGATGATGTGTTAAGGCATTCTAAATTGATTGATTGAATGTTAATATCTCATTAAAAAACAACGAGGAAGTTATAACCCTTTGTTATAACCTTCTTAAAAATATAGATTGAAGATTTCTCATTCCTTGCATACATTTTATCAGATACACTAAACAGAAAAACTTCCGAATAAAGTATAAGAATCTAATATCCTCATCTTTATCCTATCACATATTTAAAAAATTCTATAAATCAAGAGAATTCTTCGAAATAATTAGAATTCTAAGAATAACCAAAGATTCAAAAATATTCGAATTTTTCAGTTTATTCATCACGTCTTTAAGTCGAAATAAATATTAGAAAGGTGGAGTTTGTTATTAATTACGGTATATTGTTCGGATTTTACAAAACATGATTCACACACACATATAGATAATTTTAATTTTAAATGTGGATAAATACCAAAAAGTGTTACAAACATAAACAAGTTAGGAAATAAATCTTAATAATTATAAAATAATATACTAAAGAAGTAAAGAACATAATCACCAAACCATATCATAAACCAAAATATACAAATAAAACATTGCAAACAAAGAAAAATGAATGAAAACAAGGAATGCAGATTTAATTATAAAAGAAAAACTTAATGTATTACAGATTAATTTCCAAAAGCAAGTAAATAAAACAAGAAAATTAATATGAAAAACATCAAAATTATCATTAGAAGAGAAAAACTCCAAATATTAATTAAAAATTCCAAATATCAAAAGAAAAGCAAAAGAATGGGAAATATAATATAATTATATCGCAACTGGCTGCAAACTGTTAATCTCTGCATTATTTTAAAATTAATAGCCAGATTGTCCCTATTAACATTATGTTTTAAGAAATGGTTATAAAACAGGATATACAATTGAATAGAGATCAACAAATCATTATAAAATCCATTTTATCAAAATCACTCTTTGTAAAATCATTTCAGAAGAAAATGAACCAGGAATCCCAGAAAAATCAATGCAGTTTTGTAACATAAGAGGAATAAAAAAAAAAAACAAAATTGCTAAAAAATGAAACAAGAAAAGGGGCACAACTTAAAATATATGAGAAGACTCACATGAGCAGAGCAACAAGTATATTATCTCAAGGAACCGTAAAATTTTAATTATTACAAAAAATAATCGAGACAGAAACTTAATTTTTATTTATTATTCTTGAGGCTTCACTGCATATTCACGAATCGCTGTGGAAGAACTCAGCAGAATGAATTCTATCATCTCCATAGTTACTTTAATCTACGACTTTCTGTAACCAAACTAATCTACATGAATAGATGCAATTTTCAACATTATGCATATAAGGATCAACTGATATACAGAATAAGTTTTAACCAGGTATCTCTATTATTTCTTAGTAATAATTAAGACTTTCCGATAGTCCTTGTAAGATCATAGTGTCATTCGAGAAAATTTGCTTGCAGAGCGCGGTCGACAGTTATTCCTCAATTATTCAATGACAATTAATAATATTGACAATAAATTAATTGTCATTATCATTAAATAATTCCTCAATTATTTAATGACAATGACAATTGTAATACATTTAATCGTTTTAATGCTAAGCGCCGATTTTGCACTTTTTTGCTCAAAACCTGCCAGCTCTCTAGGCTACGAAGCCAACAATTCCACCATACCCTATTTCTATTGGTGTAACATTACGGCAACTGTTCCATCTTCTGATAAATTTAGATAAAATAAAAATAAAATAAAATTATAAAAAATTAGTGAACACACACACAAGCATATCTTTACACACATACCTATTACAAATACGAAAAACGTTTAAATATTTTTATGTAATTTAAGTACGCCAATATCAGAAGGATGTCGCCAAATTCACTAGAAGTCATTAGGTTGTCAGAACAAAACTACACTGAAGGAAATGAAACTTATCCCATATGAAAAGAAAATAGCGCAACGACGCTCCTTCGAGAAACAATACAAGCATTATTGCACCGCTTGGCAATATACAATAGGGAAATCGCAAATATCCATAGTACTCAAACAATTAATAAAATAAAAACAGCAAACTCGGTTGTAAAAAGTGTATATGCATTAGTTTCATAACAATAAAATTTCAAGTATATTATTGATTTGGGAGAATATAAACTAATCAGCACACTGAATTTGTTGAGGTTTTTTTTTTCTTTACGAAGAAACTAAAATATTGCAAAAATAATTGTTTTCTATTGATGTCTGATAATAAGGAAATTTTGCAATAATATTTAAAAATATTGTGAAAAAGTAAGCATTTATGATATGGAGTAAATGAAAGAAACATAAAAAAATTACGGTGTATATAATAAAGATAAAAGCAAATCATTTTCTTCTAAGACTTTGCAAAAAATAAATAAGTTCTTAGGTTGGCTTGCTACTAAAAAGAAATTTAATATGTTTTAGGATAATGTTAAGATATTTTGTCATCCGAATAATATAAACTTAAATTATTCAATAAATTATATTTTTAAGAAATAATTTAAATTTTTTTTTATAATTGGACAAACTATATAAAAATGAGTAATTCTTTTTACTTTAAAAATTATTTTTAAATAAAAAATGCGTGTATTTCATGTGTTATCCTACTTTAAATCACATTCCATTGCGCATTTATAGAGATAAGACTAAAATAAGGTTTAAAATTGAAAAGGTACGTGCACACATTTATAACAATGTGGGTCTAAATCAAACTAGATATAAATCAGTATGACATACGCATATATATGGATATAGATTATTGTATCAATTTAGATATATACGAATACATATTATTACAACAGCATGGATATATGGATTATTCTACCAGTATCCTACACACACTGCTGATAAATATCTAGAGAGAGGTCGTACATTAATATTGATCGAAAATACCCATAATACAACTTTCGTCAAACATAAATTCTTAATGGATAATATTCATGGCGCCACCCAAACTCTCAACAAAGTAACTCATATATTTGAATACAATTTGCAATGATATACATGTATGCAATAATATACTTGTACTATTGGGGATTCCAATATAGGTGTCCGTCAAATGGTTAATTTCAAGATTTAACCATATATTGTTACGGATAATCCTACATCAATTTTACTCGTAAAAAATCGGAAAAATTATATTCATAACTTTGATTTACTGTTTAGCACTGATTTACGTGGACGAAGTCTTATCTGTTTTATAAACAAAGTAAGACGTTAATCAAAAATAAAATCTTGGAATTGATTAAATGCTTATACCCACGCTATAAAAATAATACACATACTACAGTTGGCGAGACTAAAACTGAAGTAATATATATTATGGATGATAGAAATTCAGTACGTTCATTGTATTGTATTACCAATAAAATTATTATAATTATGAATTAAATTATTTATAAATTAAATGATTTATAAATAAAATTATTGTTCATTGTATTACCAATAAAAGAGAAACTAAACTCATGTGGGTAAAAGCAATAACTAAAACACGTGATAACCCACAAAGGACAGAATAATTATTAAAATAAATCATTTCAAAGAATTGAAGTATTTTCAACGCAAAAATATAAGAAAGGGAATATATTTAAATAGTGTAAGGTTATTTAATAATTATTTCACCAACGCGTGTTAGAATCTAATAGAGAATTTTCTACAGTGGGATCATTGTGTACAAAAATTAAATCAGATTCATAGACTAAGATATCGATCAGTTACTTAGCTCTCTTGCTCATTTTTTTAAAAAAATGTTGACAAATATTCAATGTATTTGATTGCGTATTTTATAATTTGTTTCATTGTGCAAAATTATATATCTCTAAGTGTAAAGTGTTATAAAAATGTTGAATTTTATTATTATTTGTATTCATAATACAATTTATTTTCACGTATTTTGTCACAATAAAGGAAAGAAATAAAATATCTTATAAATATAAATTAATATTTATATTTAGGGCTTAAAGAATTCCCGATAATTTGTGGGTATATTAGTTTTGTTTGAGAATTTTATCGAACTACCAGTAGTAGAAAAATAAGTAAATTTGCAATCCCTAGTCCCAATATACATAAGATATTTTTATATTCTCCACCAAATTGCTTCGAGATAAACATAAAACAGCAATATTTATTTGGAAGTAGGCAGATGTTTTTAAAAAAAATCTATAAAAGACTCCAAGTAATCAAAATTTAGCAAGCGAGTACATTTGCATAAACAAAATAAAACAAACGATTTTAAATTCTGTTTCCTTTCAATGGTGACGAAATAAGACCGGTATTTATAAGCGTTGTCTGTGACTATTGCTACCGAATACAAAGAGCAAACGATAATATTATTGCAAGAATGTGCGACTTAACTCTATTTGTTTAGAAAAATTCAATATAGAGGGAACTCCATTTCTCTCTCTCTCTCTCATATTGTTATCCGAAAAAATATTTTCTGTCATTTTTAAATAAAAATGCGCGACAAAATCATGAAAGAAAAATTGTTTTCAAGTATTATGATGCTGAAAAATATGTGACAAATATTTTAAATTTAATACTAGCGTTTCCTTTTTGCTGAATTTGATTAAGCGATGATACGGAAGATTCTAAAGTACTTTTTTTCGAATAACATCGTGATATAGAAATTTCAAAAGGAGAGTATTAAAAGAATGCTAGACTGAAATTCAATAAAAAAAAATTAGATAAGAGCTTTAACAATTTAATTTTTCTTCATTTGAATACATTATAATGATTTAAAAAAAGATTTGCATACATTTGATATTACAAACACGATGAAAGAGAGTAAGAAAAGTTAAGAGAAATGCATAATGTAATTTTAAGTATTATTTACATGGATGTCAGACGATAACGGAAAAATAAAAATGTCTAATATAAAATAAGTTATAAAATAATTCCTATGATTAGAATAATCTAAAATATTTAAATATAATACTTTTTAAAAAGATCTCAAATTTACTTCTGTCATTTTTTAAAATAAAACAAATTTTAAAATCTTTTATTAGAATTAAAATTTAGTTGATAAATTCATTAAATGAGAAATTCTAAATTCTTACAAAAATGTAAACATTTTACGGAAATATTGAGATGAATAATTTAATTTCAAATTAAATAATAAAGGAAGCAGTTAAATTGAATTTTTCATCCATATGTAATAGAAATTGCAGTAAGAAATTTAAGAAAATAATTCCTGTATTTTTGTATGTTCAATGTGAATTTAAATATAAATATATCACAATGAAGCTTCGTATAAATTTTTCACGAGTGATAATTTTACTAACATTGAAATATTAAAAGTGTTAAACAGGTTTGAAAGAAGAAAGTAAATAACGTCTCTGTAAATATTTTTAAGAAAATGTTATCGTTATCTATATATATTCGGAAAAAAAATAAAAAAAAATCAATGTAAGATTTTAATCCTGTAGTCTTAAAAACACATCTATTTGGGAGATAAAAAAAAAGGATATGTGAGTATTCTGTTTACCTGCCATTTTGAATTTGAGAGCGTGTCGAATGACTACATTCTTCTTCCATGTAAATAGTAATTTAAAAAAAAAAAAGAGAGACGCAAATCGTGAGTATACATAAGAATAATCCATACTTCAAAACAAACGTCTAAAATGTGAAGAACATTTACTATTGGAATTAAATTCTAAATACTGTTTTTTTACTGAGCAATTTTTATACGTTAAAAGCCAGAGTGTATGGTTAATGAAATAAGACAGATTAAGCTGTTTTTTTCAGTTTACAATACTCTGTACTTATAAAAATAGGTTATATATTTTTAGACACATAATTTTCCTCGCTATTGTTGTTTAAAATGGCGAAGAATTCATGGAAATCGAAAATTTGGATCACAAAATAATTTAGAATGCGTATCTTGCAGATGGATTCATTGATTGAAATCTCCACGCCTAGTTTAACGTTTGTATCACGTCACTCTTTTAATCTGACTGGTTTTGTTTCCATGGTAACAGTTTTACATTAATTTGTTTCACAGTTAATTTCAGCGAACGGAATTGGAGGCAACAATTTTCTATTTTTAAGATACATATTTGTGTCACCTAAAAATCGTATTCTTTGATTTTGTTTATTCGATTTCTTTTTTTTTTTTATTTTCTTTATCAAATACATAACTGTTGATTTCTGTTTGAATTTCAAAGAAAAGAATTTTAAAAAATCAGTTTAATTAGTCTATATGAAGTAATGTTAATTATATACAAACATTAAATTTGAAATGTTGGGCTGTTCGAGATTTTCTGTTCACTAACCTGAGAGTTTTGGTAATTTTAATTGCGTGAAATTACAGTTTCTTCACAACCCAAATGAGACGTAATTAGGTAAATTCGATTCAGATACAAAATGAAGTGAATTGAATTAGAGATAGTGATATATAAATTAAATAGGAATGATAAGTGATATATAAATTAAAAGAAAATGAAAAGAGATAGATGATAGCGGCGTGCTGATAATTATTAGTAAACTGGATTGAAGTATTTCAATTATTCTTTTGGATTGATGTGTTTTTGTCTAAGTAGTAAGATACGAAGCTAATTTTTGAGAGAATTGTTTGAATCAGAACGAGTTAATTGGTAAGCTAAGACTTTACAAATGGATCCTAATTTACAATTCACGAGTTAAGTAGGATTCGAGAGAGAGCGACTTTACCTATTATTAAGTATCATCTACTGGAGACCAGCTATTATTGACTGATTAATTAGAAGAAACGATGACAGTAGAATTCAATAATGAAAGGACATCACAAATTACGTGAATGTTCGGAATTTTTCTTTACTATTTAGATTGAATAACTTTTAAGATTTCAGAACGACTGCAATTGAATAAAATTTGACGTATATAAAACTAAAGCGGCTTCGTGTATGCCAAGGCTCAAAATATATACCACAGTAAGAAGACAATAAGAAAAACGGATTACATACATGAAAATGGGGGGGAAATGAATAAGTAAGCTCGTTTCAGTTCATTCACCGAAAAATGTGTTGTAGGAATGTCAAAAGATAGACCCAAATCAGAAATGAAACGAATCAAAAAAGGGTTATTTGATTTTCGACAAGGAATTGAAGGGTCGAATTTTAGCAAACGGTGCAATATTTGAAGCAGAAGAGCTAAAAAGAAATTTCACAGAGCAGTTTTTATGCGGAAGTAATCAAATAATAGATTTCTCTCTCTGACTCTAATCCGTCTTTCTACTCTTTTTCGTAAGATAGAAGCAGACCAGTTCAGAAAATATGTTTTGGAAAAGATCTTGGCCGCACGTGTTTTACTTTTAAAATCATCCATATGGGAACAAATTCAGTATGTTATGTATTCAAAGCATAAAATAATAACATTGAATTAATTTAGGTTCCTGGAAAGAAGAGTTTTATGTTTATAATTTTTCTCTCCTCGCATCGAATATGAGAATTTTCGTTTTAAAAAACGTTGTCGTCTGAAACGAAAATTCTTGTTTTCCTGTTTCCTTCGTTTTTCCAGTTTCCCAATCCGAATTAGATCGATTTTTTTTTCAAGAAACCCTAGTACAAGACACTAGTATGTTGAGTAAATCAGTGGCGTACCCAGAAATTTATTTATTTTTTTTTTGAGGGGGGGAGGTGAAGCTTCTATAGGGATGCATCCCTTCTCGTCTCTTCATCTACAAACACTGCCTGGAGTCACCCTTTTTAGAGATAGCAAATTTTTCTCTTCTCTTCTGAGGAATCGGGTTAATTAGAATCCTTCTTTCTCTTCGTGTGAATAAAACTTAAGTGTGACGAAAAAAAATTTATTATTTTAAAACTTAAAACATTTTCATTTTTGTATAATAAAAGAAACATCCTGAAATATTTCTCAATTTCAAAGGGGGAAAAAAACCTTGGAGGAGCTAGATAACGCCGTGTGAACTCTGTAATAGATAAAGTCAGTACCAATCCATAAGTCTTCAAAAGCGTGCGTTAAATCTTTCTTTTCCGGCTTGAGCAACACTATGAACCGTTCCGCGGTAGCCTAGTGGTTTTAGTCATAAGCGTGTAAGCCGTATTGTTTCCGTCGAATTGTGGGTTCTCTCTGTCAAGTCTTGATGCTATTAAAGTCCCGCTATTTAGAGTTTGATGCATATTACATCTGCTGGTGTTCCATTGGCTGGTGTGACAGTTTAGACAGGGGTACCAACTCTGGTGCAGTCTTCGTTACTTGACTGAGGCTCCAATATTACGAGGTACGTTGCCAATAGACCTAGTGTTGTATATATCACACATTGGGTTCTGTAATAAAATAACTGTTTTTTTTTATTTATTGAACTTTTTCTTATTATTTTTCTCATTCTGGACGAAACCAACAAAGTCATGCTATAAATGTTGGGAATTTTGTGGTTCATTTATGTGGGAGAAAAATGTATTAATGATTGTATGTTTATAGTGCAAGAGCCAAATCTAGCTCTGCTGCTCCAAACAATACGTATCTCTGATCTAGACGTCTGAAAAAAATGAAAAGATAATAATAACGTCAGCAAAAAAGGAGTTTTTTGAACATGGGTTTTCACACAAACTTCACACTTCACACACAGTTTTTTTATATCTTAAATTTTAAGGGCAAAAGGAATTGAAGTCAAATTAAATTTATTCAATAATTAGTTTTAATGATTTATTTTATTATTTCATGTTTATTAAATTTATAATCTAAAATAAATACATTTAAAAATTTTTAGCTCAATTAAGCATTATATTAATCAATTACACTGCATGTAATTAAAATTAAAACAAATGATCGATTATGTTATTAAATTGAACATATTTAAGTTAAATATAATTAAAATTAAAGTAAATGATAAATTATTAGTCGACGGATTTAGCAACCATTTCGTTACTTGAAGTAAATTTAATTCTTTAAATAATTAGTTTTAATCAATTAATTTTTATTAAATATAACTAAATTATAGTATTGTCATTCAAAATAATCGTGTATAAAAAATTTTAGTTCAATTCAGGGACTTAAAATGTGAGAAAAAACTCTTAAAGTTATGACCCAGACAAGGTTATAATGTGAATAAAATAAAACCCATTAAAAATTGGTTCACAGTAAGAAGGATCGAAAATAGAAATGGATCACTAGGGAATCCCGGGAGCGCGTTACCCATATTTACCAAATACAATGCTCCTGATGGGAAAGCAAAATATTACTGGGGTTCCTCGGAATCATGAAGCACGTACTAACCTCCCTAAGTGGTTGTTAGAGAAAAGTGAGAGGCCTAATCTTGATTCCCGCCTTCCCTTTGATTCTTGATGGCGTCAACAGGAAACTAATGAGTATTAAAATAAGGTGGTCCTGAAAGTCCTCCCGTGTGATAGTGTGCAAGGTGAGGTACCTATATATATATATGCACTTTTAGTTGTTTGATTGTAGGTGGCCTCGTGGTCAAAAATATATAACTCGATCCACATGCTCGAGTCCTGATTCCACAAGAGAGCTGTCGAGTAGAGGATTTAATGCACTATTAAATCCGTTGAGGCTCGAAATCCTTACATTGGCACGGTGTCGCATGGTGTATTATAGCGTGGATGTGGTGAGTGAACCGATGACGTAAGAGAATACCTCAAAGTTCTGTTAGAAAGGGGTGTTCCTTCGGTAGATTTGTTGCCAATAATCGATTCTTTGTTTCAAGTTCAACATTAAAACAAAACGAATTCTTACATTCGTAAGGCAAATTATGGCTTTCAAAATATCAAAAGATGTCTTTTATCTCCAATTACTCATATCTTTAATAACCCCACACAACCAAAAAGAATTCTCTATAACTTTTTTTTATATTTCTTCTAGCATTATTAATTTTATTTCTTAAAATTTGATTTATTTCTGGCTAATTTTTTGAGAATAGCAAGATTAATTTTTTTTTGAACAATCCATTTACTAGGTAAGAAGAGAAGTAACATAAGTATATTAAATCTCCTCTTGTTACAGCTTTACTTTCTTAGTATATTTATCTTTTTTTATATTTTGCCATTTTATTTTTATGTACTCGTTTTTAATTTTGCTGATATGTTTGCTATTTTTGCATTAATGTTTTTCGTTATTATCTTATTTTTTGCAGTTCTATCTCTTTTTTGTCGTTGTTTCTGAGTAGAAGTCTTCATCTTCTCCTTCTGGTATTTTTGTTTCTCGTGTTCTTTCAATTATTTATTATTTATGTAATTGGATTTTGTACCATTTTTCATTTCTTTGTTCTTATATCGTGTTTTTTGCTTGTTAAATATTCGAACTGCTTTTTATTATTTTCTATTTAGCCATCTTAGTAATTTTATGTGCTTGTTTAATGTTTCTCATATTTTCCAGTTTTAAATTACTTTTTGATTTATTTTAATGCTATTTGATCCTTTCTCTATCTATTCCTTTTGAATATGCATTCCAATCTGTGCGTGTGTGAGCTTGATTTTTCAATTAATTTTGAATATTTTCATTCATACATGTATTAAATATGTTGCATTAATATTGCAAGAATTGTTTTAAATTAAAAAAGTCCTAAAACACTAAAAAAGAAATAACTAGGAAAGATATTTTTCAAAGGATCATTTCTGTAACGCATTTAAAAATGCATTAGAAAAAAATATTTTATATCAAGGTATTCTAACATTTCTTACCCTTTCTTTTGACAGAGAAAAATTTCAATAAAAAGCAATTACTTCTTCGCTTGCAATTTCAAGCGAACAAGAATAGATATCTGTCTGTTTTTCATAAAATAATTTTGAGTAATGTACAAAGTAAAGATTCCTTGTTTTTAAATTTATAAGAAAATTGATTTTAAAAGGAAATCATTCTTATTTCCTTATAATCTAAAAGAAAACCTTTTTTTTATTATTTTTAGTTCACAAAGAGAAACTGACAAATAAATCAATTATAGAAAGTCGTTAAGTCCGTTTTCAATATTTTATCTACGACCAACAATACCATAACCTACTACACGGCAGAATTCGAAACATGGAATAACTATTTTCAACAATATTTTAATTCATTACATTTACGGAAACAGTTATCATAAAATTAAAATTCAATAGTGTGAAAATATTACGCTAATGAGTAATAAAACATTACACTAAAATAATTAAATCTGAATTTCTGTGTGCAAGAGAACGGAATTTATGTTAAGAATCTCATATACCGGCTACATTGATTTCGTGGCCGTAATGTTAAACATGTGGAATTTCAACTACCGTTCTCAAAACTTTCCTATTTGATCTATTTGAATGCAATCAAGTGCATCTAAAAGAGCAAAAAATAATGAAGGCTTCTGTGGAATTACTTTTTCTCTCCTATTTTTAAAAATATTTTAATTCTCATTTTAATGATTCCTTTGTGAGTTTTCCAGTCTTTAAAAATATTTTTAAGAATCTTAGGAATTATTTAATTCTACAGAAACATATTTTGCTCTTTCAGATGCACTTCATTACACTCAAATAGGTCATATAGTAAAAATTTGAGAACGGTAGTCAAAATTCCATTGGATGGACATAACGTTCACGAAATGTTAATCCTTTGGAATTTTGACTTTAATTCTCACATCTTTATTGTTTGATCTGTTTAAACGCAATGAAGTGCATTTGAAAGAGCAAAAAATAATGAAGGCTTCTGTGGAATTACTCTTTTCCAAAGATTTTTAAAAATATTCTTATTTTAGTTATTCGTTTTTGAGTTTTCCGGTCTTGAAAGAATATTTTCAAATATTTTTAAAAATCGGAGGAAAAAAGTAATTCCACAGAAGCATTCATTATTTCTTGCTCTTTCGGATGCACTTTATTACATTCCAATAAATAATAAAGATGGGAGAATTCAAGTTGAAATTCCATAGGATTAACATTAAGCTGATGAAATCAAAATGGCGGGTAGACGGGAACCTTAAGAACTCAAGTTCCTGTATGCTAAATATTTGGCACAATATGTGGCGCAAAATGATTACACAACAATACCAACTTACGCCAACATTGACTGTTCAAAATAAGTTGCAACCTAATCAATTTTACAAACATTAAGAAAAAAATAGAAATAAATGATTTCAATATATACAAATGAATGATAAACTCCTAAATGATAAAGAGCAAACTAAAGCGGAACTTAAAAATTATCAAACACTGAAAAACTTTTAACAGTTTCATGTCAAGCTTCTCAACTAGGCTCAAAGATTCGAATTGATTTTTCTCCCAATTTAAAAACTGGTTCTTTTTAATAAAAATCATCATTTTCTATTGTTTAGAAATGAAGTTAAATTTGTTTACATAATTCATTAAGGACTGTTAATTTCCCTCTGGTCTTTAAATGACAAATAATTTAAATATGGAAACAAATATGTATTCCTACGCGATAACATTAAAGGGGTAATTTCCCGTGATACATCAAGGAAAGCTAATATGTAACTGCCAGTCAGAAAAGTGGTGTTTCGAACACATCGTGGCTGACTTCGTGGCATTTTGGGAAATATTTCAATAAAGAGCAGGTGGCATAGACGGAATGAATTGCTCTGATTTTAAGCTTTAGAATGAATGAGCTGGAACGTATGTGGCGAGGTCTTGACACATTGTTTATAACACAAATGACAGAATGTTTTGACAACAATTGTTCCCAAAGTTATACCGAGTCTCTTGTTTCTGTCAAAAACGGAACTGTGATGCCACCGACAAAGAGCTAAAAGGAATCGTTAAAATTAATGACTCTTCCGGTTAAGAATCTTATTTTGATGAAGAATTCCTGCAGAAAAAAATATTTTACTTTTCTCGATGTTTGTTGGAAATAAAGAAATTCCTTTGGATATAGATCTGAGACGATTTAGCATTATTTTTAGATTTTATTGAAGAAATGGCAAAATTTCTGCATTATTGCCGAGAAAAATGGTACTTTTTTTTATTTATTCTATATTTAATTTTATTTATATTGCCAAAAAAGTCGTTTGATGTGGTTCCTGAGTTATTTAATAATCAGTCTGCTAGTAAATCTTCTGGCACGTGTTGTAATGAAGAAAGCTTTCTTTAACTCACAAAAGGTGGTAAATAAAATAATAAAAAATACTTTTTTTTGATAAATGGCAAACAATCGATACAATGCTTTTCCAAAAATAACTGCAAGAGGAAGAAACATTTCTAAAACGAGAAAATTATTTCAATACTCGTACAATGTAAACCTGCTACTTAATAGAAAAAAAATGAGCTTATTCTTCAATGTATCTAAAACAAGAACTGCTTTTTCACAATTCTCAATATGCAATCAAAATATTCAGAGAGAAAACAAAAAGTTATTGATATTTCTTTTCGATACAGAAAATAACTGAGAAAGATGGCTGAATATTTCCGATTACAGATGGAATTTTTTTTAGGGAAAAAGCTAAATCGGAGAAAGAATAATAAATTATTAAAGTGTTTTATTATTGGCATTAGCACTTTTTTAATAATAATTCTCGGATAATGATTTGGATTGAAACATAAAAAAGCACCATTTCGAAGTGAAAAAAAAAATCGAAAATTACCTTTTCTATTATACACCTAAATGAATGCTCCGCGTGGTAAAAGAATTCATTGAATTGAAATAACATACTTGGTTAGATTGAAGTATTAAGAGACACTCTGTTTTTGAAAAACTTTTACTTTTAATATATTTAAAGAAATTTCAGATTTATTGTATTCTAAACAACGAAGGGATACCTACTTAGAATTTTATATGAATATAATGTTTCTGGATGTTATGCAAAATATTTCATTATTTTAACTCGTTTAATTTAGTTACTTATGTTTTGCCTTTATTTTGAAAGTATTAAATATTGGAGAAGATTAATCTATTACAGTGACTCCCACCGTTGAAAGTGCACAAAATTAAGTACACACTTCTCAATATATTTTTGAAAATCTTAAAATGTTATTATTATAACGTATTCAAGTTTAATATTCAGTGGAACAACAGAATGCCAATTACAAAATATGTGTTTGAAGAAGAAAAAAAAAATGTAGATTCGATAATAATTTGATTAAACTTTTTCATCAGATCCCCATATTTCAAAATCCCAAAATTAAGTATCTCACAAAAAACTGAGATTTGCTTCCATATTTTTTTATAATGAATCAGCATAGCCTTATGTTCACTTAAAATACAAATATTTAATTTCTAATACAAAAAGAAGGACATCTTCTATGTGGCATTGCAAAGCATGTTCAATGTAGTCAGGGAGGTGAACAAAAAATTATCTAGTATAAAAAGTCTCAGAAAATTACAGTTAAACCTGGGAGAGGAAAAAAAAAAATCCTTAGTTCAACGATCAAGAGAACCGTCCTTCAAGAATTATGAAAAAATACTGAAATGAGAGCTGTAAAAATTGCCTAATCTATTTTTATAGCAATAAGGTATGTTTCTGTAGAAAAATTTCGAAGAGTACGAGAAATAGAATGTAATGGTCATGTAAGTTGAAGAAAAGCCTTGAGTTCCATTGAAAATAAAGAAAAGTTTATTACAATTGTTAAAAATTATAATTTAAAGTCACAGACTTTCCATAATAATATAATATTCAGTGGTGAAAGATAATTCACCATTTTAGGAAGTGATGGTCAATGTAATGTTTGGCAGTAACTTAATTCTCAATATATATAATGATATATATTGATAAATCATTATAAATATATACACACATATATATATAATGATTTAACTTTTCTAAAACTCCTTCCCAACTACCAAGCATGAAGGTGTTTCAGTTCTTGCGTATGAGACTGTGTATTTGCAAAATCGGAGGAAAAATTAGTTTTTATTAATGGAATCATTGCTAAAATGAAATAACTGGATATACATAAATATAATTTAAATCTAACAGTCCAGAAATTAAGTGAAGGCATGCAATTTATGATTCAACAAAGTAACGAACCCAAAACTCAAATCAAAGGATATCACAACCCTAATCAAAACAGATGGTTTCTATATTTGTTTTATTTTTTCGAACATTACAAAGCAAATAAAAGGCTTGTAGTTTTCTCTCAAAAGTTTTGGGGACATTTTCTCTTTATATGACTTCAATCTTGATCATTTTTATTGTGGAAGATACCAAAGTACTGATATTCTTGAAATTTAATTTATTTTAAAATTCATTTTCCCTCATTTTATTTAAATATTTTAGTATTGTATTAAATTTGTGAAATGATGGTAAATGCTCTAAATTAGGTGCTTTCGGAAAAAGATTGTAATCCATATTTTTAATATTTTGAACACACACACACACACACACACATATATATATATATATAATTATTTAACTTTAACATAATAACTTCTCTAATTGTAATTTAATTTTCTATTCTATCCCATTTCCTAATCCAAAAGTAAAGAGTTCATTCTTATTTCCTGATCCCATTCCAAATTATCCTTTTATTTATTAGATTACGCGCTCATAAAATTTGTCTAATACCTTTTCCCACGATCATAAATCTGTCAAAATTATCCCTTTTAGACTCCCTGTCTTTTGTTAGTTTTCCCTACAATCCCTAATAATGTACCAGGTGTTCTATGACGTTTCTTATGATTTTTCCTATTATATAAGAGGATATAGAAAAGAAATAGAATACTCTGCGAAATAGAGCACTTTTTTTTATCGTCTCGCCATTGCAGCAGATACTGCGGTTAAACCTCTAAAATGTAACTTCTTTTTTTCTTCGACCCGGCCGGCCGACCTTGCGCAGCGCTTATTAAATTAAAGAATAGTTGAACTTGAAGGTAACTCGTATTCTTCATAGATTAAATATTGTTTACAACTAACGTCGACGGAATGATTAAATGTCCTCAATTAAATGCATTTCATATATATATATATATATATATATATATATATGAGAGATTTAAAAATTTAATCTGTTTGCACTTTGGCATATCAAAATTGTATTCAGTTCTGAAAATTTATAATTACTAACACCCATGTGTAAAGCAAACGAAAAAAAAAAATAATACAAGACAACATGATTTAGTAGCTTTGCCAGAGAAAGAATTTAATGGGAACAATGTTACATTTTTAGAACACAGCAACGTGCAAAGTAAAGATAAAAATTTAAATATTCTCTCTCACCATTACTTCCGAACTAAAAATAAACTACATTTTAATGCTTTTGATAACACAGAAAAGTACTCTGTATAACATTACGCAAGAAAAATGTCGTTTAATACTTAAAAAATCACCAGTCTCTATGGTTCTCAGACAAAAACAGTTTCATAATATCAGGTCAGCCACTTTTATCGATTTTAACGTTTGCATGTCTGCAAGTTCTTATCCCTGGTACTCAATTTTAACTCTTATAAGGCGATTTAGTGGCTGTTAAGCTATTATTGTCTTTTTTTTTGTAGGAAATTTTTTGAGATTTGCTCTTATAAATCTTATATAAAAGTATCTATATATTGTCTGGTGGTTCTTTTAGACGAGTTAATAACATTTCAGAAAGACTATCAGACATATGAAACATATTAATAAAATATGAACATAAAATGCAATGCCAAAAGAAAAGTAACCATTACAGAAAGTTCTGATAAAGAAGAATATTTTGGTAAGAAATAAGGATATAAGATTATGAATATTTTGCATAAATTGTTACATTACATACATAATTTCACTAAATAATTTGGGTGTTTTGTATAAGGAATTTTTTCAGATAACTGTAGGATAAATGGAAAATCTATATAAAATTTTAAGAAATAATGAATAAAAAACAAAAATGATACGGAAATGTTGGCTTCGCTAAAAGCTTTCTCAAACTTTTTGACCCTCTTGTACTTTATATATATATATATAACACATCGATCAATAACTCCAAAGACTAACCCAGAGATGGCGCTCGTAGTAAACCAGTAACCAGGTCTTTCTAGAGTACTAACCTTTGCTTGAAACGTGTTAAAATTTTAAGTCGATCGGACCAGGAAAATGGTTTTTTGAAGTGAAGTGAAAAAGGTTTCTTCCAAGTGGGTGCCGCGATTGCTTCCGATGGAACAAAAACAGCAACGAGTCGATGATTCAGAAAGCTGTTTATCGCTATTTACTCGCAACAAAAAAGATTTCTTGCGGGAAAAAAAAAAAAAAAAATTGGAAAAGCGTTGGAACGATTGTATCACCCTAAAAAGTGATTAACAAAAGGTGTTATGTTGATGAATAAAAAAAATTTTTGCAAAAATATGTTGTTTTCAATTTTAGACTCGGGAGTTATTGATCGATGTGTTATATATATATAGCATTATTTATTTATCAAAATAAACTTTTTTTCTGATGAAATGGATTCTCAATAAGATATCCTAATATAAATAATGAAAAAAGAGCTCCGTATTTTGAATAATATTGAGAAGACCCAGAAAATGAAATGTAAAAAGAATGAATTGTTCCAAGAAAAGTTTTAGCCAACAAAGATGAGCGCTAAAATTTTTTTTTAACACTTACTAAATTTTTCAATTGAAAATTATAATTAAAGGTAACGATAATATGTGAACGGAATGAAAATATGATTCATACACTTGCTCAATCTTTCATTCATTCGCTTACTGACTGATTCATTCCTTCATTCATTATTTCAATGACTAAGTCACTCACTCTTTCTTTCGTTGATTAAGTCCCTCACTCCCTCATTCTTGCATTGATTAAGTCACTCACTCTCTTATTTTTTCATTGATTAAGTTACTTACTCACTCACTCACTCATTCATTCGCTCACTGACTGATTCATTCCTTCAATCACTTATTCATTCATTCTTTCATTGACTAAGTCACTCCCTCCCTCATTCATTCACTTTCTTCTCTCTCTCTCTCACTCATTAATTAACTAAGTCAATAATTCAATCCCTCCCTCATTCATTTATTCTCTCTCTTCCTCTCTCACACTCATTAATTAATTAATTAAATCATTCACTCATCCTTATTAATATTGACCAGAAGGGATAAGCAGAAAACATATTTTTTTAAAACTACTTTGTTGACAAGTTTCTGGTCAACTAAAACAATAGCCCTTTAGAGGGCTAAAATCGTGCTTTATTTTCTTTATTTTTCGATTTTTTCGACTATTAGTATCATTCTCTCCTTACCACAGTGTTGAATCTATAATATTGTCTAATTCAAATGATTTTTAATGCTTATTTTTTATATTACGTCGTAAGAAGCAATGGAATTAAGCTTAACCGGATAAATGTATTTTGTAGCATTATAATGTTTCCATTTCCTACACAAATCTTATAATTTTATCTTAGATTAGGAACACTACTCGTATATTAGAAGATGTGCGGAAATATATTGAAATTGGAATAAATATATTATTTCAATCAAGTTTTCTCTTTCCCTGTTTCTATTTTAAGCACATAGATTAACTCACAGTAATACTATTACTACACTGTATTTCGGTCGTCAAATACTCAATAACTTTATAAACAATAATTTCTGGAATTTAGAATAAAGAATGTAGCACCATCAAACTAGAAATAATAACGAATACATTTATATAAATGAATGAATAATGAATTATAAATTGGTGAGGGGGTGAGTTAATGTGAAGGTTGGTGGCGCAAGTGCCAGATGTAGCTACGCTGCGTCGAACACAAGATTTAACTGTAGTCCTGACGTGAAAAAATTGAAAAAAAAAAAAAAAGACAAAAATTGTTTGACAAGAAGGAGGATCGAAAATAGAGAAGGACTGCTAGGGTAACCTGGGGTCACGTCACCCGTGAATTACAAATTGGATAAACCACCTAGTTGATCGACCAAGAGTGGGAAGTTTTTTGTCCTGCAGAAGTAAGGATGCGGAGTGGTTTTATTCAATTGAATACAGTTAAAAAAAAAAGGTACAAGTGTTCAAAAGTAGTGAGGGGCTTCATGCCAATTTTCGATTGATTAGTTCTGTATTAACCTCAGATTCAATTCCAGGGATATTGGCAACGGATATCGCAATTTTAACCTTCGCCAAGTAACGAGGACGGCACCTGATCTGGATTCTTCCTGTCCAATCTTCTACACTACATCAACGGGAGGGGGCTTAGAGCTTCCACAGACTTAACGCGCATTACACGGATACTGCCGTGTCACCACCTTAAATTCTCGTAGAAGCGAAAAAACATTCTTTGCGTTGCAAAAATCCAGCAACTGGACGCAATAATCAAACTTTTGTCACATTATTTTAATTTTTCTTACAGTCCTATTTCGCATCTGAATTTCGATGAATCAAAATGAATGAATGAATTCAAATGAATTAAAATTATTCATAGAATCAGAACATCTCACATAAATAATTCTAGTCTAATTTATTAAAATATCATTTTCAAATGTTTATTATGTTCTATAATGCTTTGATATATAAAATTGCACAAAGTGTATATAAGTTTTAGAATATCGTTAATATAAATTTATAAGCCTGAAGAGCTAATTAAAAGCCATGTATGAAATTTTACTATGTATCATACAATATTCATTCAATAGAATGGATGAAATTTTGATAGATTGATTTTTCATAATCATTATTAATTTTCTGTACAATATTTGCACATCAAATGCTCAGTCGTCCGAAGGGGCGCTACAGTGCACTGTAATATAATAACACATGGATCAATAAGTCCCGAGACTGTGAGGTCGTTTTTTTGCGATTTCCTCCTTCAAACGCACCAGCAAGTCAATATAATAATCACTGTTGATCGATTTACCTTTTTCGAGGTAGTCAATGAAAATCACGCCATGCGTATCCCAAAAAACTGACGCCATGACTTTGCCAGCTGACTGCTGCGTTTTCGGACGGCTTTCGCCAGCTGTGCGCCACTCAGATGACTGCCGCTTCGACTCTGGAGTGTAGTGATGTATCCATGTTTCGTCCATGGTCACGTAACGACGCAAGAAATCTTTTTTGTTGCGAGTAAATAGCGATAAACAGCTTTCTGAATCATCGACTCGTTGCTCCATCGAAAGCAATCGCGGCACCCACTAGGAAAAAACCTTTTTCATGCTCAATTTTTCATGAAGGATAGTAAATACACTTCCATATGATATCTGTGTCATCTCA
>BMAW01111381.1:179179-195105 GCA_019974015.1 Nephila pilipes
GGGGGGGGGTGAGCAGGCTGAGCTACAATTCTTTGCGATGCAAGGCCCCGAGTTTTACCAGAGTGATTTCTTGAAACTGATTGCACGTTATGACAAATGTCTCGATGTCAATTGCGACTATGTCGATAAACACTGCTAGATATGTATCTTATGTGATGTGATTAATTTTTTGGCAGTAAAGTTTCCATTTGAAAACAATGAAAAAACTTACTTTCCGAACATACTCGAACTTCTAAATATATGTTAGATACAGCGGATAAAATAAATGTATCCAAAGCGCAATGACATATACCTACGATTATACTAGTTATTTATGTGATGGCTCCTTTATGTATAGGAATATTTTGTCAGTTATAATTAAATTGCATTTGATTGAAATATTCAGGTTCAAGAATATAAATTGATATTAGTTAGAGACACAATTTTCTCAGATTGTATCATTTACTTCCTAAATCCCCATACTATGTCATTAGGAGGACTTGGAGCTGGGACAGATTTAAAGTGCATCAATTCCTCCGCACGGAATCATCGTTAGTGGCATTTAATCGTAGTTCACATGCAAAAGATTAGTCATCATTTGTGTTCGTGCAGCTTTAGTGTGAGGTTAATAAAATAAAACGCAATCTTTGAATTTCTTCTATAATGTACAGTGCATCAAATAATTTTTGAGCATGCCTCTGTGAGAAGGAACAGGGACAAAAAAAAAACTATTATTTGTCCTGTTTATTGAATAAACTCCTTCGAGTCCGATGCACTTCTTACAGCTATTTAAAAATGATTCGAATGCCGGTTCCGGTTCACATCGCGGAATAGGCTCCAAATCACGCATTGAAACCCTTTGCCTGGTCGAAATATTTTCAAAATAGCCTACTTTTGCCTCCATTTTAAGTTTTGAGAATAAAGAGAAATCATACGGTGCTAAATCAGGCAAATACGGTGGATGATTGCTCAACAACGCGTTTTTTAACGCCAAAAATTTACAAAAACCTGTGAGTTGGGACTGAATGCATTATCAAGCAACCAAATCCATCTGTTTTCATCCCAATAACCTGGATGAATGCGTCGAATTCTGGTCATTAAAAGCTTAAACACATTTAAATAATACTCTACAGTAATGTTTTGTCTAGATGGAGCAAACTCTTTTGCGTGTATTTTTTAAACTCCATTTCCACTCTTTGACCCTTTGTTATCAGATAATGTTGAAAATATCATGTTTCTTCATGTGTAACCATTGATTTCAAGAAATTTGAATAATTTTCTGCAACTGAAATTATGTTTCTCCAATGGGCACTTCTCATTGATTTTTGTTCATTGATTAAAGTGCATGGGGAAAAAATTAGCAGAAAATTTGTTTTAAACAAATTTTCATGCAGCGTGGTTCACATCTCTTCTTTGTTGAAGTACCTATGCTCTTCTATCAATCTCAGTGACGCACAGTGATTGTTTGCCACGAAATCACGAACTTTTCTAATAATCTTGGGTGTCTTAGATAAAATTAGATCCACTGGTCAAGAGTTCGAAACACTACTGGAATCCAAGGTCAGATCTATCCACGGTTCAAAAACGTCTACGATGTGGTGTCTCTCTTCAATTATAAAGCCAGAAGTCAAAACGCCTTAATAACTAGCCCAACTGGAACTGCTCTTCTGGTCTAGTTGCTAAGAGTGTTGCAAGAAAGCAGATTGGCAACTTTTTTTTCGGATCCAATGGTTATGTGTTGGAAACTCCGCCGGCACTCCGTCAACTGCAATCCCCTTCCACGGGGTTCAAAATCATCAAACATCGAAGTCGAAATTAAAGCACTAACCACCATGATCTTGTTTCATTAATTTATATGTTTCCTAGGCACTTTTGTCACGTTTATGGTAAACTTAATTACAGATCTTTATTCCATCAAAATCTCTTACTTTTCGAATGAATCACCATATCTTTCGAGTTGAGAGATACGGTGGTAGATACGCCGGTAGGTTGAGATATAGTGTCATTCATAAAAATTCTTTGACTCAGAGAGTACTTCTATTAACACTTTCCCATCTCCTGCGCGCTAATACATTCACATCGGGAAATGATAATTCTAATTTAAAAAACATTATCGTTGGATAATGAAAAATCTAATATTACGAGAAGTGAATTATTTCCTGATAAATTCTTGGATAACAGGAATATATATGTACAAAGATTCACCATATATTTTTACAACATATGTTTCTATTATGTTTGAACGGTTTTCAGCCACTTAGTTACAAGATGCAGAAGTCAATTCGTAAATTTAATTTGTGTTTTGTTTCTTACTATAATGGATACATTTAATGAATTTGAAAACGAATTCTATCGTGAACCATCAGATTTATCAAGTATTTGTGATATTGTTTCTGTCAAAGAAAATGTGCAGGACACTTGTATGTGAAACAAACCATGACAGTACATATATCTGAATCAGATGAGGAAGAAAATATTGACAATGAATCAGAAATTAATCATGGTGATGTGTGGGATGATAATGATACATCACCATGGTTAGGAATCATTTGAAAATGATCCAGATATGATTGTAATTCAAGAATTTTTCAAAAATATTGGTGATATAGCTGAGCTATTTTTCAAGAGGAATGTTTATTATATCTGTGTTTTGAAACAAATAGATATCATAATGAATGAGTAGCTAAGCCAAGTGTTTCTTCCAAAATGCATGGAAGTTGACTGATGTTACCACAATAGAAATGAAGCGATGTCTTCAACTTAAAATTTTTATATATGTGAATTCTGTGAAATATCATTTCACTAAAGAAGTTGTTTCACCAACTATCATACAAAATGAACATTACTAATACTACTTATGCTGAGCTACTGAAAATTTCAATAAAATATATTAATTACAAAAATAATAGTCGCAGTTTTAATACTTTTTCGTTTAAATATCTTTTTATCACTAAAATACCTAGATTTATAAGAAAGTTGTAAATCTGATACGTGTATGTGAGGAAATGTTAATATGCAGGCGACCACGTGAGAAGTAATCTTCCTGAAGATTTACTCTACGATGATTGAAACAACTTGTGGTAAGAACCTATCAAACCAGTGCTGAATCAATTTCTCCCACTGCATAATTCATCGAGTATCAAGCTACGAGGATAAAAAGGAGAAAAAATTCTTATCGTATATTTTCCTTCCTTCTTGAAATATTGGTGATAGAACACAGACACACACATATATCTTCAGAAATCAGTCCCAGAGGAATTCCTTCTTAAAAATTTTAAAATTTTGTACCTTTTTTTTTTCCTTATTTTTACTCACATGCTTTAGATGAGATTCCTAACGTGGAGTTATTCCGGCAAGAAATCCTGATTATTTATGAAATAAAGGGTCTTTCGTTTGCAAGATACCAGAGAAAAAAATTCACACACGAAAATGGTTTTAATAAGTACCAACTTTGTTTTGGTTTTAAAATAGATTTTAACAGAAATTTATTGTATTTCTTAGAAAAAAAAAGAAGTTACCTACTTCAGAAGTAAAATAATCTTAGGAGATTTTCTACCATAAATATATCATTCATTACTAATCATGAATATTTAGTGATTTGTTCACTTATACATTTCATGCATAATGAAATGAAAGATTTCGTTATGGTAAATAATGGATAATTTCCTTCAATGTATATTTCACTTATGTTGCAAGAAATGTATTATTTCATTATGAGAAAAGCGAATTAAACAGTAACAGAAAGCAAAGAACGAAGGGAAAAAAGCACTTGAAAGATTTTTATTGAAAACTAACTGGAGTACCTGTTCTTCGCACAGGAAGCTTTGATTTTGGTTTGGCTTGATTAACGTCGCACTACTGAGACACAAGGTATATTGGAGATGGACCTTGTAATTTTGAGTCTCGGTCAAGTGACGAGGAAGACACCTGAGCTGTCGCCCCCTCTCCAAACTTCCATACCACGCCAAAAGGAGGACTTTGAGCCTCGACAGATTTAACGTGCATCAACCACGGCTACATGGAGGGTCTTTAGTGGCATCAAGGTTCAAACTTACGACTCGATGAAAACCGCCGGCCACGAACCCGTGACCGTGACCACCAGGCTACCATGGCCACACACATGGGAGGGGGAATTTTAAAGAAAAATCGTAATGAATAAATTATCGTCTGAAAAGATAGACTATGCGATCATGTATTTATATGTGACGTAATGTGTGTCAGGGCTATACGTGGCGGAACGTTAACTTTCATTAGTTAGGAGGGAAGCTTAAAATGCTTTCACTCTGAGAAAGTGATTTAAAATTATATATAAAATCTGTTTTTTGATATTTTCTATAGTCCTTTCTTTAAACCCATAAAAAAACCCCGAAATTTTCTTAATTGTTTGATTAAGGAAACGATTTTATATAAAAAAGCAACCATAGAACAAATGAATATTTGGTTTTATGCTTGATTTGGTTTGGAACAAAAACTAACGTGGAGCAGTTGTGTTTCAACTATTGCAAAAAAATCGAATTGCGCTGAATATGCATTGAAATATACATCTTTAGAGCTTAAAACCTTGAGGAAAAACTGTTACATTTGTTGGGAAATACGGGAAAATGGTGAAAGAGGGAGGGGGGTCAAATAATATCACCAAGAAGGAATTTGATTTTTTTTTTGCCTAGAATATTCTTGCGCTTGCACTTCCACACAATAGCGAATCATCCTAAAGAAGTTGGGAGTTATATCATCAACAGTGTTTGGATTTGTATGAAAAACACACAAACAAACGTATATACTTTCAAATTCATGTATTGGATGTACATTTCTTATACTTTCATACTCTTAAATCAGTAGCGCATTGTCAAGTACTAAAAAGGCTGTACCATCGTTTGTTTTCCCCATTTATTATAAAATGCTACTTTTGTATTGTAAGCGGTCATATACTCCTTCTTAACTGTTTCACTGTCTTTTTTACCTCCCAAACAAAATTGTGTTCCAGGGGGTATGCGGGTCGAAGTGTGAATGAAATTAGCGTTTGCGGCAAAGGGTGCAAAGTCACTCCTAGCTGTAAATGAGGGGAAATCTCATACAATGAAATAATTAATTTTACTTTGCCATTTCTAACATTACACAAATAGGAGAAATAAGAAGCACACGAGAAATATCAATGATTAAATTATTTTAATGACATTAACGCATTCAACCACAGATAAAAATAACCACTTTGAAAAAAAAATCATTTGAAAGGAATCGTTTATACTTTGCAAAGTCACTTAGTGGAGATCAATCTCAACAATCACCAATTTTCGATGAACTTTCACTATACATTACTTTTTAATTTCATCCTATATTTGAAATTAAATTTTCAGTTTATTTTTGGAATATTATATATTAAATAGTAGATAATTGTAGTTGTGAAATAATGTAGAACTAAATAGTATAGAATGACTGTGTGAATTGACAACAGTTTCGTTTATAAATTTCGTTATTGATATTAATTTATGATTTTACTTTCAAAACCTTTCATTTGTAAAAGTCAGTCTGAAATTGAGGTGTTTCTTTTCATTTATAAGTACCAAATACCGTGTATTTCAGCACATAAGTTAAGAATTTTTTGGAACATTTTCTAAGCAAAATTACGAGGCTCGGCTTATAAACGTATCTGTTAGCTTGGAATAAATGCAGGTAATTTTATGTTAGATGCGCGCAAGCGATACATTCCAAATATAGAACATTTTTATCGATTTAGCTTATAATCGATAGACTGTTTATTAAGGGGCCGCGGTAGCCTAGTGGGCAAGGTCGTGGATAGCGGCTGGCGGTTTTCGTTCAGTCGCGGGTTCGATCCTTGGCCACCAAAGACCCGCCGTGTAGCCGGGGCTGATGCACGTTAAATCTGTTCGGGGCCCAAAGTCCTCCCGTTGGCGTGGTGTGGATGTTAGGAGAGGGGGGTGCCAGCTCAGGTGTCGTCCTCGTCACTTGACCGTGGTTCAAAATTACGAGGTCCGTCGCCAATAGCCCTCGTGTTGCTTCTAGTGCGACGTTAATAAAAACTAAACTAAAGACTGTTTATTAAAGTCGCATTTACAAGCCATACTGGAGTTATTGGCGACGAACCCCGTAATTCTGAGCCTCGGTCAAATGACATGGACGACACTTCAGTTAGTACCTCCTCTTCAGGCTTCAACACCCGTCAAATGGAGACCTTGGAGCCTCGACAGATTTAGCATGCATCAGCCCCCGTTACGCGGTGGGTCTCCAGTGGAATCCAACCCAAAAAGTGCCGGCCGCGTGATCGTGACTATGACGACTTGGCTTAGGCTATTATTTAGTTAATACTTCTTAGGTCCATGATAAAAATAATTCTAAATGAATTCATCCTTTTTTTTTATGAATATGAGAACTTTTGTATTTTTGAGAATGAATATTACTGATTTGATGAGTGTCACCAAAACGGAAAAATGGGTACCAGTGATATGTCCACCTTCGTTGGCGTCTGGAAATTTACTTTACAATGATCTCATTCATTATCATTCGGCCCATTGTTCCAGTTTGGCACTATTTTCTTCCGAAATGGCGACATGTTCGAACAACATAGTAATTTTTTCCCATTTCATCTTATGTACGGAATTTGAATTAGGAATATTTTTTTTTTTGGAAAAAATACGCATTATCAGCTTTTTTTCGGAAATATACGGAAATATAAAAACAGTAAAGCAATAAATATTGTTTCAATATCAATTTAAACCCGGGAAATAATCATTTTCTTCTATCATATGATTCGATGAACAACAATCTCTTGAAGAATATTAGTTCTGCTATCTTTTAAATATCATAGCAAAATAATAGTTTTAAAAATATTCTGGAGGAGTTACTTTTTTATAAACTTTTACTTTTTTTCAGTCAGGTGCCTCGAACGAGAATTAAAAGAATTCTCTCTTGCTTGGAATATTTTTAAATTTAATTTTCCGTATTTTGTATCTAATTAAGAAGTTCTTACTTATAAAGTAATAATAAAATTTTAATAAGCATACATATAATATTGTCTAAGTCGTAATGCACCACATTTTTAACTAATTCAAATTCTAAGAAGGTGATTTTCAGCAGGATTTTTCTTAACTAAAATCTTAAAAAACAATACAATCGGTTGAACAACTTTGTCTCAAAATTCTGTTTCAACAATTCACAGTATTTTTTTTAAATTGAATTTATTTATGTTTTTACATGAAGATAATTATTTTTATTTATTTTTCTTTAAATTCTGTAACCAACTAAAATACTTTCATTCTGTCTCTTACAATTTCCAACAAAAGAACCATTTTTTTTATTTGTGAGCTTTGTAAAATATAAAATTAAACTGCTGTTTGTAGAAAATGCAACACCATGAAGGAATCATCAGAATCAAATGAAATTCGCAGCAAATGTCAATTATAGGATATTATGCAAATTAATAAAGTTTCAGAGCCATCGCGCGTGCGCGGCGCGCGCAGCGCCCTCTGAATTGATGCTGAAAGCGTATAAATAAAGTGCTGTAGCGGGACGTTGAAAAAAGTCTATGATTATTTGTTAGTGGCAAACGTTTAGTGAGACCTGAGTATGCCTCCACGACGGAAGAATAAGAAATTCAAGCAACTTACGGAGTTTGAACGAGGGAGGATAATCGGCCTTCGAGAAGGAGGATTTTCCTATCGCGCAATAGCAGCTCGTATGCAGCGGAACAGTTCCACAGTGATGCGAGTTTGGAAGCAGTGGACCGACGAGCACCGAACAACTCGAAAAACAGGCACTGGACGACAGAAGGTGACGTCAGAGCGCGATGATCGACACCTGCTCCGCATGGCGGTGAATGATCGCACAGCTTCCTCCAGGCAGCTGGCAGCACGTTGGTCTACTGCTACAGGTGTACAATTGTCGGCTTCGTCAATTCGTCGTCGTCTGCTGCGCCGTGGATTGCGTGCAAGGGTGCCTTTATACAGGATTCCCCTCACGGCGAATCATCGACGGCTGCGTCGGCAGTGGGCTCTTGAGCACAGAGACAGGCGAGCTGATTGGCACCAAGTTGTCTTTTCAGATGAATCACGCTTCAATTTGTGGACCCATGATGGCCGTGTTCGTGTTAGACGGTATGCCGGTCAACGCTGCCTTCCTGAGTGTATTATTGAACGACATAGTGGTCGAACACCCGGAGTTATGGTCTGGGGTGCGATTTCGTATCATGGACGATCCAATTTGATACGAATTGAGGGTAATCTCAATAGCAACAGGTACGTCCGTGAAGTGCTACAGCCCGAAGTCGTTCCTTTCCTTCAAGGCATCCCTGGAGCTATCTTTCAGCAGGATAATGCACGCCCACATGTTGCGCGGACTGTTCGAGACTTCTGTTCAGCACAACGCATGCAACTTCTTCCTTGGCCTGCTTATTCACCGGATATGTCGCCTATTGAGCACGTGTGGGATATGGTTGGTCGGCGTCTCGCTCGTGATCCGCGTCCTGCAGTTTCCAAAGACGAACTTTGGTTGCGCATACAAGCGATATGGAATTCTCTTCCTCAAGCAGATATTCAACATCTGTTTGACTCCATGCCACGTCGTATAGCAGCACTTATTGCAGCGCATGGTGGCTGCACCAAATACTGATTTCGGACGCTTAATTTGTTTCTTTTGTTTAGAAAATTTCATCATTTATTTGTATCAGTACAAGTCGTTTCTGCATTAAATTTCATTTGATTCTGATGATTCTTTCATGGTGTTGCATTTTCTACAAACAGCAGTATATGTTATACGAGTGTGCTGGTGATTATGTTATCGTAGTGCTGTTCAGTCACAAATATTTAATAATATTCAATACTTTTATAGTATTTTCAATAATTAATTCGTTTTTTTTCCACTCTTGAAACTCAGAATTATTTATATTATTTTAAAAGAGAGGTATTATAAAACCTCTTACTTTTCTTTGTTAAATGTACTTATAATAAAAGATTTTTTTTTTCTTTACCAAAAGGAAAATAATTTTTTTCCCATTATTTCGAAATAAACAGGAATTAAATAGATGAGAAATCCTATTCCTTACAGACTATCCTGTTCCTTATGATCATATTACTTACAGACTTTAAATCAGTGATCGTAGCATATAACTTCATCAACTCTGTATTATTTCACAAAATAGCCCAATTTAATTTTGTGATATTTAAAAAACAATATATATATATATATATATATATATATATATATATTTGAATAAGATATTCTGTTTTCCTACTTAGTATCAAATTTTTCAGTCTGCATTTTAGTTGATCGTTTGGATTTTGAGATAACTGGTAATTAGAAATCAATGTTATGATATGAAGAATCCAGAGTGTTTTCATATCATACTCACAGTTTTAAAATAAATAGTAGAATAAATTTAACTGTATTGTGTGTGGGTGTTACTGAAAATATTTTGAATTTATTGTCTTCCCAGCTGTAGGTGTATTATGGAATGAAATATGATTTATAAACAAAGGGAAAACATGATATTACTAGTTTGTTTGAAAAGGTACGAGTGAGAGACATTGGCGACAAACGTGATCACCAAATGTAGTCAAGTTACTAAATTTGATAATGAAACTAGATGCTCCAAGACAAGTCTGGAAGTCTCTAAAATGATCTTCGTGAATTTAGTTAGTAATTAGTCCCTATCATGCGATATTCATTACAGATGTTACATTGCAACTTTTGATGACTGTGCAGATACTGAATTTGAGCTATTTTGAATTAATACATGTTTGCCAATTATTTCTCCGGAGGAAAAAGAATATATTACATTAATAGACAGTCTCAAAACAAAATTTTGATTCACACTGAAAGAACTTGCTTGTTCATTGCGTAGACCTTTCCTGTACTCGAAGGGCACTCAACTGTATAATAATATGTTAAATTTTTTTAAAACAAAACAAAAAAAAAAGAATTACAACAATAATAAAATTTTAGATTATTACTAAATCTAGTCAATATTTGATAATAAACTAGTTTAATTTCGTTGTATGATAGTAACATTTTTCCCTGTGAAAGGTTTGCAGGAATTAGAAGAGCTGTCTCTGCAAAATATCAGTTTTATATGTAATATTTCTTCTAGAAAATTTCATGTTTCGTTCTTTTTTTTTCTCCTTTATGTAAAACTTTTTTTTCTTTACTCATAAATATTTGTCGAAAAATATTTCTTCTGCCATAATTATATGGGTATAAGCGTTTCTTTTCATTTCTTCTTAAAATTAAAAATTTCCACAATTTTTTTTAATAAATATTTATTTCCATTATATGAAAATATTTTTTTAAATAATTTACCTAATATGTAATTTTTTTCCCTTAAATGTTAAAGTTTCTTTTGTAAGTTAATATTTCTTCGATATGTAAATATTTCTTCTTAAATGTTAATATTTTCCTTTTATCTGAATATTTCTTCAAAAATGTAAATATTTCTTTTTAAAAGTTAATATTTTCCCTCTCTCTATATAAATAATTCTCTATAAATGTAAATATTGCTTCTGAAAATAATGCTTATATGCATTTATCATCGAATCAGATAATGAAAATCTTTTGTTATCCTTTTTGCTACACGTGATCACAAAAATATCGTAACTTGAGAATTAAACATCTCTCTCAAAGGAAACACACACTAATATTTCAATAAACTCGTATACTTGGTTTGGATTACAATAGCTACAATCGTAATCGTATGCAGTACAATCGGAAGTTATTCGCAATTCTCACGGCGTGTAGCAAGTCTATAATCCCTGCTTATTTGTTCTCAAGGAATGGGTGCAACACTGTTGAACTTATATGATTATTGTTATATGATATTAATATTACTAACGTTTCGGTTATTCCTACTTGGTTACCGAAATTTAATATTTGTATATCGTATGATTCGATTTACTCGACCACTTGTATTATCTAGCCAAGAATGCAATACCATTGAGGCTTATTAACACGGCATAGGGAATATTGAGTCTATTTGACCCAACATTATCTATGAAGAGCTTTATTAACTAAATGACATTAGAGCACTTGATTTATTCCCCTGTCTACCCTGAGGTTGAGTCATGCTGAACAGCTGATATGCATTAGTTTCTGTCTCACAAAAAGGTGTAGTATTTCTCCTCAAAGTCGTTGATGATTCAATATGACTTCCGGTTCACGTGACCTTTTTGTAACATCTTAAAACCTTTACTTACCTTGTGACGGCAAACCATTCCTGTTTGTGTCTTGTGCCATAGCTAAATTCAATAAATTAACACTAAAAGTCAATCAAAGAGACGTTAGAACAAAAAACACAGTATTTATTGGTTGATAGCTAATATAACGACAATTATAAATGCTCTCGTTGACAAGGCCTTAACTATATTAACTCAATCTACCAATAATAATATAACTCACTCTTACCACTAAGGCTATCTTGATTTCTAGCATACATTAACCAGCCGATAACTTGTAACAATTCCCGGTTCCGACTACAACTCCGACTCTGGAACAATTGCTGAACACTAGAATCACTCAACCTCAACCTCTCTATCGCGACTCTCAGTCTGAGTTTATATATTTCCTAAATCTCCTGCTTCACTTCATTTCTACCTGCTCTCGATTTACCTATTCAAGTTTCATTTTTGGTTGGGCAAAGGTTGTTTAGCAAAAGCAATCAATATTAATTAAAAGTCCCCAAGGTTAGTGAAGAGAAAACCGCGAATAGCCCAACGTCACAACCTGATTTGAAAAATATTGACGAGGAGATTTAGAAAATAATGAATGTTTGACAAATGATAATGATATTGGAGAGCCATCATTTGAGCTAGGATTTATACAAGATAATGCTTTTTGCTTTTTTACAATAAATTGACAAAAGGGAAGGTGGAGTGAAGCATCAAAAAATGGCACTAGAAGCTTTGTTAGGTTAGTAAAATGCATTAACAGAAGAAAATATAATCAACTACAATCAAATAATTCTTCGAGTTCCAGCTTGTGTAGGCAAGCGTATTATTCTAGTCTCACTTTGAAACACTAAGAAGGGAAAACAGACAGATTATATTGTGCCAAAGCACGGAGCAAAGAACTACAGTAAGCAAAAAGGACAAAAGAAAGGAAAGAGACAATAAAATTTTTAAGTTTTTAAATTTGTTTTTTTTCCTACACAAAATAATTTTTTTGTCATTTATATGGTAATGCAAAATCTCAATAAAAATAGTGGTAGTTAAAATGTAACAATATGAAATATTTTGACCGAAAAAAAAAAATAATTGAAAATAAGAGAAATTAAGCCTTTAACACATCTTTCCAGAAGGGAGAGGGGAAACCTATTTCCTAGGTAACCTAGGAGAGAATGGAACCTATTTCCTGAACACTACTGCAATGGAAAGTGTAATGATTCAATCTTTTGTCAGATATTTAGCGGAAGAAGCATGGATATTATTACTAAATTTAACGAATTCCAAGTCTCCAAAAATGATCAACTTAACCCAGCGGTGAAGAGCAAGGAGACCAAATTTTAACATTCGAAAAGAGGGACACCATTGACAAGTGGGGAGAGGGAGTTCTTGATTAAAAATTTGGTATTTAAAAAATACCTACTTTTGGTACCTAAATATTTTTCTTACCTGAATTTTCTGAATAGCTTGTGACATTGGCTATTCGCGGTTTCTCTTCACTAACCTTGGAGACTTTTAATTGAGATTGATTGCTTTTGCTAAACAACCTTTGTCCAACCAAAAACTAAACGTGAATATGTAAAGTAATTATGTAAAGCAGTTAGAAATTAAGTGAAGTAGGTGAGTTAGGAAATATATAAACTCCGACTGAAAGTAGCGAGAGAGGATGAAAGAGAGAGGCTGTAGAAGTGAAGCTGAAGCTATAGATAAGCTGATTGAATTAAAGGGTTAGATTAAAGATTGCTACAAGACGTCACTTTGCTGTTGTTCTCAACAGTTGATCTAGAGTCTGAGTTGCAGTCGAGGAACGATTAGTGGTAAGAGTCTCTTAGATTACTATTGGTGGGTTAATTTGAGGTTAGTAGAAATATTACCCGGGAGAGCATAGGGAGTTGTTGTCATAGTAAATATATGTTAATAAATTACTTGAAGATTGTTCTAGTGTCTCTTTAATTTTTGTGTCATAGTGTTTAATAATTGAATCTAGTTACGGCACAAGATGAAGCCCGGGTCGGGTGGGCTTCACAAGCTTATTTGTTGAAATAACTTGTTATATTAGCAATAGCACGCAGTACGATGTGTATCGTATGAGAAATAGTTACAAAACTCAATATGCGAAGGCGTTACTTCGTAGACGACCAACAAATTCCTTACACCCTGACCCTTCTCCTCTCTAAAATTCCCCTCCGTTTCCAATATTTGTATAAGATGTAATTTCTTTGCAACAATGTTTCAAATGATTCTAGATCGCTAGCGGAACATGTCGCCAAAAGAATAAAATCTGTGGAAGTGTACAAAGTGTTATCTCTTCATTTTGCAGCTACAAAATGTTTTCGTCGCTGCCAATGCCGAAAAATGCCACTGATCATTATGTCCAAACAATGGTGGTCCTATTCTGGCAACTGATCAAGGCGAACTTTGATAATCAGTTCCTGATAAGCAGTTTACAACAATTAATTTTATTATTAAAATTTAACATTGTAAAATTTACAAAAATAATATAAATCTCATATCCTGGTGAAATAGCTACATGGAAGCCGAAAATTGTATATTCTCTTCCCGTTCTCAAGCCGCTCCCTTGCTTGTCATGCATTCTTTCTAAAAATTGGAACTTTCCTAAAACTCCTTGGGAAGCGGGATAAATTATCAAAAATCGGGACGTCTGGTCACCTTAGTGTGGAGAGAAAGTTTTCATGGGATGGAGGATTCCTCCCATTTTAACTCATATCTCAAAATTAATTTCGAATTTCATTGTTCACTTACAAGTAGAAAAGAATGCTTATGTGTATTAAGGAATCTTAAATAATATTTTTTTTTTTCAAAAAGAATAAGTTTGAAAAAGTTTTAGTTTTAAAATTCCAGTATACATCAATCCTTATGGGAGGTTATAACCCCCAAATACCTCTTCCGTAGTTACGCCACTGACTTGTCCCAAAAACCTGAAGCGACTGCATTGATCACAAGAACAATAAGCCAAATAATTATTACTTTAAATGTTTCTGTTATGCTTATTGAAGCCGTAGAGAAATATTTTGCCAATATTGAATTGATGAAGAAAAGTTTATGTTTCACAATTGTTTAGTTATTAAATGCATTCATGGCCTCGGTAGCTTGGTAATCATGGTCACGAAATCACCCTCCGTCGAGATACCGAGTCCTCAATTGGGGTGATATGGAAATTTGCAGAGAGAGGTGCCAGTTCCGGTGTTGTCTTTGTCTCTTGACCGAGATTCCAAATTCGAGGTCCGTCACCGACAGCCCTCGTGTGGTTTCAAAGTGAGACGTAAATAAACATTAAATCAAACAATATGTATTCAATGGTTTTTGACAATTTTAATAAAAAAAAGCAATAAAATGAGGTACATTAAGCGATTAACACTGCATCGGGCACGCGTCGAGTTTCCTTCCATAGGGCGTGTTGCATATGAGAGATGCAGCTCGTATTTTAATAACGTAAAATATTTCCTATTACCTTTAAAAGAAATATATTTATATTTTTAGCACCAGGCAACTCATGGAACATCCTTTGCCTTTTTTTTTTATTTTGCATCTTTAATTTATTTATTTCCTCCAATAATGTAATGTATATAGTAAAACTTCGGAAGTACAAAATACAATATACAAGACTTCAGTTAGAATTACAAAATAAAAAGAAGTTAAAATACAAAATTTAGCATACAAAAATACAAAAAAAAAATCATATAAAGTACAATATTCAGTTACAAATAAAGGATATGAACACATAGAAATACGAAATAAAACTGTGCAAGACTATTTTCTGGAAATGGAAAAATACACTTATTTATTCGTCAGAATCATATTCAATTTAGCATTCTTTCATTGAAACATTTTTGAATATCATAACAGCATGTCTAAGCAAAAATATTCATTGCATTCTGTGCAGGAATATTGCGTCATTCTGCTTTTCTTTGCTGCATATTATGCAGAACGCCAATTTCGCTTATTTCATTAAATATTATTTTTCATACAGTAATAATATTTTAGTCTTCGGGTTTATTTAAATCCAAATGTCGTTTTGAACTCATTTTTTTGTAGAAAGAACTCCGAACCGGTTTCTAGTCTTCGGGATTATTTATATCCAAATATCTTTTTGAACTCATTTTTTGTAAAAAGAACTCCGAACCAGAAAAACGAAACCATGTGATAGCGTTAAAGGACGCGTGCATCTGACAGATGCAGAGCTTCAAATGAGCAACATACGCGGGAACCTCTGTTTCAGAAATGTAAAAAAGACTTCATTTCTGAGTGGAACATGATTCAAAGGGCAGATATCGTGAAAATCAACGTCGTCGCAATTCGGAATCCGGGAGAAAAACAAACATTTTTAAAGTTTGCATCTCAGATATGCACCTAATGGAGTGTTAATATTAAACTAGGGATTAGCATGTTTTCTTAATGATAAAAATAATTATGCATCTAAGCAGTGCTATAAATTGTCCTAAATAACTAAGGTGTCAATTTAATCCAAGACGTCAGAATTGTCGATGTTCCTTTCACAAACTGAAGAGGACGTGCCTTGTACTTTATCCTAGTCAATGATTTAATGAAAAATAAGTTAAGTGCGGCCATGTGCCTTAAACTTAATTTTTTTAAATGTTATTGAAGAATGTGAATAATTTGTTTCCGATTTCAAGTTCAAACAAAATACCCGAAAGAAATTTTAGTTTTTTTTTTTTGTTTGTTTTAGTCGTATATATAACACATGGATCAATAAGTTCCGAGACTAACCCAGAGATGGCGCTCGTAGTAAACCAGTAACCAGGT
>BMAW01111381.1:197341-232340 GCA_019974015.1 Nephila pilipes
GGATGGATATGTCCGTAGTACTGTTTCTGTAATTTTATGTGTCTATAATTTGAACCTTTGTCATTTAGATGAGAGATTGAAATACGTCATTAGTTTATCAATACTTGAACCTAATGATGTATTAATCTCAACATTACAATGATCTCTAAACTCAGGATACATTAATTCTCTAATCAAACTTAATGAGGACATTATTATACATCGAAATTACGGCGATATATAAATTTATGTTTCTATTGAGAAGAATTACAAAAAATCGATGCAATAAAGCTTATAAAAACCATTGTAACTAAAATGAGACCATTAACTATTGCTTAGTAGTGAACATTACTACTAATCATATAACCGAATGATAGCTTTAAAATGTTTTTAGTGATCCATCTCATGGGGTGCGTCATCAAATTTTGATCGTTGAATGTAACATCAACTTCCACTGTTGTTGGAGTCTGAAACTTTGAGAATTCGTTCTTTTCGCTTAATCAATGCAATATTTAGGCATTGTGACAAGTGTTAACTATATTTTCTTTAAGAATTAATAGCCAATACTAATGTGGTTTCAAAATGACAACAAATTCTGGCGATTTTTTTTGGCTTGAATGTCTAGACCTGGAAACCCAATTTTGCGAACACATGGACCAGGAAATGTATGTAGTTGCATGAAACCTGCATTCCAACTCATTTAGTTTACTGGGTGAATTAATAATTTTAGTGTTAGAAGTATGTGTTTATTGCTCGTTGTCATGTCGGCCTGGTGTGTGTATATGAATAGAAATTTTCTATCGTTAATTTAACAACTTTCCACAAGCTAGAGCCTGAAATTTGAGAACTGCGTTCCTTATTGCCTAATGCGAATATATTTGTTATGTCACTCAGTTTTACACAATATTTAATAATTTTCTTTACATAACTTGCTAACCATATAAAATGTTTGGTTTTTGTTCTGAATTATTTAATTTAACATATTTAACAACCATATTGATTTAGCAACCAATAGCCTGCATGTAAAATTTTGAATAATATACAAAAAATTAAGTAATGTACATTTAAATAAGTCACATTTAATTTATGTTTAAAAGTCACTATACAAACTTATTTATAATGTTTTAAAGCTACACTAATGTATGACTTAACCAATGAGGTCATGTTAATCTATCAGAAATGAAGAAGTATTACTGACATTAACCGGAATGAGTCGTTACACTTAACCACATCAAAGTAAATCCATATTAATTACTGTGTACACAGTGCTCTATAATTTTGTGCATACGTTTGGAGTGATAGAACTAAAGTAAACAAGGCACAAATTGCTTTTCATACAATCTTATAATCGGAACCTCAAGTAATAAAAGCACTAGAGGGCGACACACACATTTCGTTATGAAACGATGAGAGCAAAAAAACAGATAGGAATGAAAGAACACAGATGAATTTTTTAAAGAAAGGCCCACACATGATAGTAATGGATGCTCTAAATTCCTCTCAAACGAATACGCATTCGTGTTAGAATAGCTGAAAATTTAAATCTCGGCAGTTTGTTGCGGAAACCACGAGTCAAAATCGTCACGTATTGATAATGTCAGTTTGACGAGTCCTTGTCCCTCTTCTACATGGAAGGCGTGGAAAGTTCTAATGTGCACCTATCATTGTTATTGTATTTTAAAAAATCTCTAAGAGAGATTATAATTAAAATAAGATGCAGAAAATAATTTATAAGAAAGCGAGAGCTGTGAGTGAGTCGATCTTGCTCTGTTACACCACAGCTAATGCCAGCGTACGAAGAGATTTACAGGGATGCCGTGCACCTCACCCGGAGCGCAGCCTCATGCATCCCTCCTGCTCACAGTGATCACCACATCCCTTGAGTTAGCGACATGTGAATGGGTTGGGGCAATGTCTGTGTTCTACGAACAAGGTAATTGGTTAATATGCCATTATTATTTCAGACAAATCGCTTTCTTACACTTCTTCCATACTGGTATATGCACAGTGAGAGCCCTTTTAACACATCAATCAATAACTCCCGAGACTAACATTGAAAACATTATTTTTTTTGCAAAATTGTTTTATTCATCAACATAACACCTTTGTTAATCACCTTTAGAGTGATACAACGTTCGAACGCTTTTCCAAAACTTTTTTTTTTTCCAAAAAAAAAAAATTTTTTTCCTTTTTTTTTTTTTTTCCCGCAAGAAATCTTTTTGTTGCGAGTAATAGCGATAAACAGCTTTCTGAATCATCATCGACTGTTGTTGCTTTTGTTCCATCGAAAGCAATCAAAAAAATCTTACTTGAGAAAACCTTTTTCACTTCACTTCAAAAAAAACCTTTTCAGTAAATACACTTCCATATGATATTCAGGCCATCTCAGCAATCTCACGGAGCTTCACCTTTACGATCTTCATTACAATTTTTGTCACTTCACCTACATTTTCCGGTGTAACGGCTTCCACAGGTTTCAACACCGTTCCGCGTCATTTGTGTCGGTAGCTGATCACGTTATGAAACTCGGCAAACCACCGACAAATCGTTGCTTTTTACGGACAAGAGTCCGTAACATTTTCAATCCATTGTTTCGCTTGTACGAAGTTTTTTACCCATTAAAAAAAACAATGTTTTATCAGAACACGAAACTCGGTTTTTCCCATTTTTAACAACAAACTACAAAACGATTTTTACTCCAACCTGATAACTTAAGGCTTTACCGACTGACTTAAAATTTTGACACGTTTCGAGCAAAGGTTAGTACTCTAGAAAGATCATACATACCTGGTTACTGGTTTACTACGAGCGCCATCTCTGGGTTAGTCTCGGGAGTTATTGATTGATGTGTTACAGAGTTGTTGATGCGGTTGAAAGTTCTCGCATCGGGAACACGTTTTGTTGGAAACGATTTTTGTCAAATCTTCCATTGCAGCCTTCCATTTGCATCTTCGTACGTGTAATGCATCTCAGCCTACCTCTGGTTCTGTATGCATCCATCTCATTAGTAATCCACACTGTAAGGTAGGTAATTGGCGGGAAACGTCTTCGAGGGCTTTACTGCTACAATCCCATCTGTTGCGGAGGATAGCTTGAATTAAATAAATTGTAAAATAATGAAGAGTAGACTGTATTAATTTTTATTAAAACAAAGCGAAATTTATTTTTTTAGGCACCGATGTGCATTCAAATAGGTACCCCATAGTACATGTTCATCATAGGCTCACTTCACTAGTCAAAAGTTATATTCGAACAACTTTTACAAATAAATTCAGCTAAGGATATCAACAATAGTCAAAAAACTAGGCTTATCATAACAAGTTCCCAACACATGACAACTCTACTTAAAAATAGATGCTTGAATTAGACATTACATTTAACAGGCGCTGTAGGAATGAACGAGAGTCACTTGGCACGCGTCAAGCGCAAAATTGCGCTAAGCCAAACCGTACCGAACACCGTCCATGGTGATTTGGGCTAGTCTAGTGGTCGGTCTCTTAACATATGAAGCAGGAGCTTAGGATCACCTTGTAATACAAAACAAAACATTTAACAAAATTAGGTCGTATTAATTAAAAATTATTAAATCACATCGCAACACATTAAATTTTAAATCTTATTCAATTATTGATGAACAAAACTGAATAAATATAAATGTATGAAACTTAATATTGGTGTACTGATTAAACGATAATCGAAATTAGACTACATTAATCGACGCATATTTAATCTAATGAGATCATTTTAATATATCGGTTATGTGGTAAATAAACATGAATGTATATTTATCTATAATCTAATAAAGTCGTATTAATTTAAACAGCGATTTTCTAATAAAGTCTCATGCTAATTTATCAATAACCAAATAAGACCACATAACTTCCACTAAGTTCAATTAATTTAAAGAGGCCAACACGAATGTATCTACTAGTGAAGCCACATTTATTACACTTGAATTACGTATAGTGAAATATGTGTTTTGTTTCTTAAAATATTGCTAGAGCATAAATGTATCAAGTATTTATTACAATTTAGTCGATTCAAAGGTAGAAAAAGTAATCAAATTGGAAGGTTATTCACAATATATATTGCTGTAAAAATAACAGGAGCAATAAATGGAGCAGTGCTAAAAAAGTAAGGAGAGTGTGATACCAGCTCAAATGTCGTCCTCATTGCTTGACGGTGCCTCAAATTACTAAATCCTTCTTCAAAAGTCTTAGTACAATTTTAAAGCAACACCATATCCACTTAACCCGAATCACAGCAGAATATTGATTAAATAGATCTAATATATACCTAAAATAAATGTTATTATACTTTTTAAGCAAATGAATATTTGTGCTTGCTGGGCTTAAGTTTTACGATGAAAAGAGGAATTATTGATAAAATACTAGTTGTAGTCTGAATAAGTATTTATTGTTCCCAGTGATGTCCATGTATGACGTGAAACGCCAATGTGACATAATGGTAATGCTTCTTTTTATTAAGGGTGACATCACAAATTAGATTGTCTTCGCGTAATATTAAAGAATAGTACCCAAAATTTGAACTTTTTTTTATAACAAAATGCTAGAATATTAATTTTATGTTCTAATTTCGCTAGCTTTTAGAAAGCAACGTGTTTTATAATATTACTTATTTCTATTTCAACCTATACCTCTTTGCTGGTGTAAGAATTTTTCCAATTTTCTTCTGTTTTACTGGAAACTGTTTAAAAATTTACGTGTTCAAGTGAAAAATGGCTCGTATTTAGAATGGTTCTAAACGATAAGTGAACTGTATCACAAATCGATGATACGACATTGAAATTTCATCAAATCTTGAACAATTTTCTGTCTGGAAATGTGTTCCAAGTGTCGATCCATTTCTTTGACCTTAAAGAGAAGGAAAGCACCATTTTCTCCGGATAGAACCAAGAACCTTTCTCACCATTCAGTGCACATTAGGATCTTTCATCTCTAAATTTAAAGAGTCCAAGAGGGACCATTCCAAAATAAAACCAACCATTTCATGGTCGTGGAGACCACGTATCACCGGCAATTTCTGAGGACAACATCTCTCGTCAATCATACCGACGCATTCTGAACAAGCGTAAAGGAAGTCTGGGGAAGGGCGAAGAAATGCGAAACGTTCTAATCGGTTGGAAGCGTTCCTGAGAGGAAAAGTGAGAAACATTTTTGAACTTTTCCATTTCACCGGCGCAAGCGATAAAGTCGCCAAAAATGATACAACCGACACCAAACGGAATATGTATTTTCTATGTGTTGTCACCAATAAGGTCTGCTTGGTGAGATTTACGCCGGCGAAATGGAAAAATACCAAAATTTTCACCATGGAAGAGAAATTTAGAGATATTATTAAAAGATTAATTCGATGCATTGACCTCAAAAATAAAGTTTAGAACTTCTGCTTTATGTGTTTGTAAATTTCGAAAAATTACATCATCCTGTAAGAAGGGTGAGAGCAAATTTAGCTAACTATTTATGAGATGTATTAGCTAGGGAAAAGTTTCAGAATTTCGACTAGGAGAAAACTTGGTCAGGACATTTAATTTTAAAACCAAGATGTGTGGGAATGTTACCTGAACCTCCATACTTTTTCATGTCAACAAATCAGCCATTCCTCTTCGAAACCACGGTACGCAGGGAAGCAATATCACTGGACACTATTGTTTGGAAAAACTACAATATCTTTCGCCGTATAATATGTAGTTTTTATCATCTCACGAAGAATATATAAAAATTTGCATATCACGATGCAAACAGATTGCGAGTGTTACTTCACTTTATTTCAAATCAATGTAATGACTTTATACATGATATTTGTTAAAAATATGTTTCCTGCCATACATTTAAGATATTACATGTAAATGATGTGTTAACTGGGAAACCGTCTGTACTATGCAAATAAATACAGATACATGTAAACGCTACATGACATATGTATATTTGGATTTCGGATATCAAGCTGAAGTTATCAGTCATATTTCAGAATAGCTTTAAATAAAATATTCGTTTTTTTAATACGCTTCATCCTTCTTCATCATTCATTTTTTAATAATGACTCTGCTAATGCATATTACGCTTTTGCATTAAATATTGCAGCTGTTAAAATTACACAATAAGTTTATAGGCCATGTGATAATAAAATACTACCGTGAATTACACCATTTCCATTCCTAACATGGATATTTTTTATATCACCCGTGTATAACTGGCAATCACGTAATTTTATTTTCGTAATTTTATTATGCATCATATTTCAATAAAAATGTACAGTTCAAAATAAAAGAGTTGTGACGTATTTCCTTCTTTATATAATTCTACAGTCCTCTTAACGTCTAATTAAATAGTCAATAAGTTCTAACCTCCATTTAAAGATACGTCAGAGAAGGACAACGTACTTCATTAAATACCAAAGAATGCATAAGGTAGCTCTCACTCGAATTTCTCTCAACTCAGTTAATCCTAGTTTATGTTCAAATAATAAAAAAATCTTAGCTGCCAAATCTCTCAATAGGATTTAAACGCCTCTTGCTTATGGTAGAATCGACTCCTGTTATTCTGATCAGGAGTCCCTTCCAACTACTTTCAATGCAAACGATTCATTGCGATGATTGACTGTAATCTATAATATCTATGAGTTTGTCGTTTTCGTCAGTCTCCCTTCTCTTTCCTTTCAATTTCATTTCGCTTATATACTACTATATTTAATTCAATTAACGATATTTTTATCTTTATTCTATTTAACTAATCTCGTTAAATTTGAACGGCAAAGATTTGTAATTGTAGGCAATTCAAATTGCCAAAAAGTCACCTAGGTTTGTGAAGAGAAAATGGCGAATAACCCAATGTCACAGAGTTAATTCAAAGCTTTTTATGCTGACTCTTCAGATATTTGAGTAAGCTGCACTTGCGGTCCTGGGCATCTCTATTGTCTCATTTTAGGTTAAATAATACTGAAAAACGAACATACGCGTTATATTTAAATAAATTTTTGGTCAATATTAGTTTTTCAAGTATTATCTGTTTCGCTTCTCTACTTTCCATAATGTATCTATTAATAAAACAAACATCTCTGTGAAATGAAAATGAAGATTTATACTATTCCGACCGAATATTTAAATAATTTACGCAAATCCCGTATCTTCTTTTTTCCCCGTCTTATGAAATACCATCTTCATTTTTGAATGGTTTGATGAATTCAATCACCGAGTCTAAGTTTTTATTTGAAGTGAATATATTATAAAAAATCTAGAAGCCGAATGAATAATAATGTGATGTTTGCTCAAAAAATCAAAAAATATTGAAGGTATAGGAAGATCATTAACAAAAATATTCCAAAGTAAAGAAAATTCTTTTCTTCGTTATAATAATAACCAGAACGCAAGACAAAGAGGAAAAAATACCTTAACCAAAAAAACTATGCGAATTTAGAATTTTGTTTTATTTTTCATTCTTTATTTGGATTTTTCTGGATTTTGTTCAAAACTATACTTAACTCTGGGTAGTTTTGTGCTTCGTGTTTTTAAAACTAAATTACCGTTTAAAATTACATCTTTTTTTTTTTTTTTTTTTTTTTTTGAGTTTTATTTCAATTCATATGTCTGATTGGAATACCAATTTTTTTAAGAAAAATTAGTAAATTTATATTTCGAATATAAATCGGAACAAACAATGTATGTAAGTAAATTGGATGATAGCCAAAAATCTTGTTAAAATATAACCTTATGAATAATGGGGGGAAAACATGCATCTTCTTCATATGATGCAGATGTTCCTATATATATTCAATGGTTTAACAATATTCAAGCTCCGGGTCTCCACTTCAACAAGTGCTTTCGTCCCAATACTTTCGAGAGCTGGTTTTTCTTCCCATGGAGGGAAAATGTTTGTTGACCTTGAGTGAACACAGATAATCGAACCTTCGATCTGCCCCTGCGAGAAAATCTTACCTGGTTCGTCTTTTGCATTGTCTTAAGCAAATAAAACAAAAGGAATTCTCCCCTTGTATTGGTTAATAAGGCTATTAATTTCAGTTCTCGTTGTTGAAGAGAACCGTCGCAAAGCCTGCAATATTGGCCACTATTTTGAGGGATGGTTTCCTTATTCCATGGTGGAGACGAAGAGGTTAATTGATCTCGTATGATTCGTGATTTGAGTCCTTCATCTGTCGGTCCAGAGGTAACTCGTCCTCTTTTTTCCGCAGTGATTTTAACAACAAAATCAAACGAGACTTCCACACATCCATTTGATTTTGACTTTTAAATCTGTCTTGTTGATAAAGAACGACATAAAACTGAATTCAACTCGAATGTATCTCTCTCATACACGTGGTTGCTGGAAGTTTAATAACATTCGTAGTTTTCATTGCATTTTGATCAAGTTAGGACTCAAATTGAATGGTTAAAAAAAGAACTAAATAATGACGTTAGGTAATTAATTAACTTAATAAAAGTAATTAATTCATTTCAAAAATAATTTTTTCATTTCATTTCTGATGTTGATGAGATCTGTCATCTGCGTATCTGATTTCTCATTGTGAAAAAGTTTTCTTGAGAAATTTCTGAGTTACAGGGTCATATAACTGGATCACCTATTTTCGTTAAATGAATGTATCAAACTTTTGTCGATTGTGTAAGTTGCACTGAGAAAACAAATACTTTTGCTATTGGCGACAGACCTCGTAATTTTGATTATCGATCAAGTGTCGAAGATGATACCTGAGCTGGTACTGATTTATTCTTAAACAACAGAGTTCACACGGCGTGATCTACTCAATATACTGGCATCTTGTTCTCCTACCACTTCAGAAAAAATGAAGTGTATTCAGATAGGAAAGCTTGAAGATCAATCGCCATTCCCCGTAATCCAATTTATACTGTGATAAATTATCGATTGATCGATTGTATATTAGCGTCTCACTTAGAAAGAATATGAGAGCGGTTGGCACCAAACCTCTTAATTTTGAACTCGTTCAAGTGATGAGGGTGACATTTCAACTGGAACCTTTCTCTCTAAACTTCCAAACCCCAACAACGAGAGGACTTTGAACCTTTACAAATTTAACATGCATCATTCCCTCTACACGGCGGGTCCTTAGTGACATCAAGGCTTGAGCCCCCGATTCGATGAAAACAACGCCGGCCACGAATCCGCGACTTTGACCACTTGGCTACCACGACCACTACATTCAAAGATAAAAAAAAAGTTTATTCTCGACATTTTTCATAGCTTTTAATACCAAACTGTAAATATTTCCTCCCAGTTTTAGAAAAGATTAACAAATTAAAAATGAGTCAAGTCATGACAAAAAATATGAGCTATTAAATACAATCAGGAGAAAACAAGGTTTGTAATTTACCAATATTTACTTGTTTGGATTCCTCGAGTCATGAAAACAGGGACGTGGCTAGGGGGTGGGAGCATGAGGAGACATCTGTCCCCAAGCGCAGTATTCAAAGGGCGCCGAATGAAATCCTTTTTCATTCTCCATTAGGCTAAAAATTAATTGAAAAAAACGTTCACATACACAGCTTGTAACGAACGATTATTTCTACCCGACTCTTGCGCCATAGTTCAATTAAATGTAACAAACTCTTAAAGTCAATAAATGCTCCAAAGACACACAAGTCTATAAAACTTAACTATTTATTTATCAATTACTATAATATAATATTTAATGGCTCTCTTTGGACTGGAAGGTTAGCCAACCAATTTAAGTGCCACTGAAATAGTATGCTTTTATCAAACCCTTCCAATTGGGGTGGCTTTTCTCCGACAAATCTTCTGCGACAGCAACAGCCGGTAACTACTCTTCATATTATCGGCCTCTTGTTAGAACTATACTCAGAGATAACCACAATTTCTCTTTGCTTGTATATCATTTTATCTGAATATTTTCACTTTATTTCCACCTGAATCTAATTAACATAGTCAAGTTTCATTTTGGTTGGGAAGAAAATGTTATTTCATGCAATCAACTCAATTAAAGTCCAAAGTTAGTGAAGAGAAAATCTAGAATAGCCCAACGTCACAAGTATCAAGATATCCTTTTCCTATGATTTTTGTCTCATTCTGATTTCGAAGCTCTTATTAGTGTTGTATACACAACAGACAATATTTTATTTTCTCACCATTCCCCTAACTGTCTTCACTCCCTCTCAGAAGTATTTTTGATATTAATAAACAGGTCGCGAGGTTGACACGAGACGTTAATGCAGATTCTGATTTCTGTATGACAAGTGATTTGTGTTTATATATTTGACAGAAATTTGATTGGGCCAAGGTGAAGTATTCTATTAGAAAACTGCAGATGTCTAGGCGCTCCCCATCATTCCCCATAGACGTTCCTCCCCCCTCCCAAATATTTCCTTTCTTCATTTTAAAAATCTCAAAATGTAAATTATATTTAATCGCTAATTTTCTAAAAAAATATCTATGTCTTCATTAACTTTTCTTCAATGTAATTATTGTTAGAAGTAATAAATCTGAAACCAGTACACAGTTATTCAAAATTGATCTCAAAGATTTATCTCTAACAATATTTAGAATACCAATAATCACATATTAGTGTTCTTCATTAATAAATTCTTTATTTCTTACAATTGCATTCATTACACACAAACAACTCTGTAAATCTTAAAAATATTTATAGTTCTATATTATACATCCTATATTTTAATTAAAAATCAAACTTTTTAATATTACTAATAGGAATTAAATTTTTATGCTTATGAAGAGTTCTGTGTGTGTTAAAATTTATTTTATCAAAATATTTATTCATTATCCTAATACAACAATATTCTTCATTTGGACTATCATTATTAAAAGTATCAATCTTAATTTATTAAATAGCATTATTATTAGTATCAATATTTATTAATCAGATAATTACATACATCCTTAACAATATAAAGACAAGTGCTATCTTTATTTTATTTACTTTCGTTATAAAATCCTTTAGAATTTTAATTTATTTCTTCCCTTGTGTTCTCTTTTCTTATTACATATATTTGAAATATTAAGCTTCATGTAACCATGATTTCTATAAGAGAATACATATATTTGAAATATTAAGTTACTGAGTTTGGAAAGCAGGTGGCATTTCGAACTCTGATCCATTGGATCCAGAAAAGGTTGTCTGATCGCTTTTTGCTGCGCATCTACCAACCAGACTAAAAGCGATGCTTCTCTTGAGCTTGTTTGTTAGCGTTTTAACTTCTGGCGTGTTTGTTGAAGAGAGTCGTTGCATACTCCCCCTCCAATATCATCGTGATGATACGAAGAGAAACATTGATTTTTTTGAGAAGGTTGCTTTTTTCCAGACATTAAAGCAATCGATATGCATCCCCTCTCTGTTGAATTGAGTTTAGCGTAGAAATTTCCATTTGAATCATCGGCTGTTTCGAGTTGAGTGGTGGATCTCATCATATATACACCCTGCTGGATTGGCACTAGGCGTGATTTATATGCGTTTGTCTTAGTTAGACACACAGAGGCAAGTGTTTTACGTCGAGGGCATAAGTAACCAATAATTCTAGGCTATGATTCAGTCTAGTGTTCAAGTTCTGAGTCATCACTTTGGCTTGGAGTGGTTTTCGACCCCGTGGAGGGGGAGTGAGAATGGGTGACCTTCGAGGGTTGAGGTGTTTCAAAGCCTGGTCCATTGGGTCCGAAGATAAGTTGATCAATCGCTTTTTGCCGCACGTCTACCAACTAGGTTAGTTATTACAGCGTTCCAATTTCTGGCATCGTTCTTGGAGATAACCGCTGCAGACTTATATACTCCTGGGCTGAATATGTTAAGCTTTCTTTTGACAGATTGGCTGTTGCTCTCTCGCTCAATTTGGGCACCTACCTCATTTCTAGCAATGCATACCGCACCCTCCAGTACTTTGTTGTATAGGTATATATCGTCTGCCGCCAATTGTTATAAGGCAGCCTTAAAATGAACTCAACTTTTTAATTGTTTCTGAACAAGAATATGTAGAAGAAAAATTGAGACGATTATTTAGTCAATGTGTTGAGATATTTTTATATTAATGGGATATGATACGAGCGACTCATGGTGGAAATTTAATTGGCATTTTACGTACCAAGATATTGTCCTCGTGACTTGAAATCGTTTTATAAAATTTAGATATATTACAATAAAATGAAAATGTTTGAGATTTCCTTTATTTTAAACTCGTTTTGATAGGTATATGCATGAAAAGGGGCTTATTATAGTATTTTAAACCACAATGCTTCATGTTCAATAGCCCCTACATTTTGGGGAATTTCAGGCATTTTTAAAGTAGGACTTATTTCAGAATATTAGAAGTAGTCCTGCTAAATTACAGATATACTTGTACCATTTTCTTAAATTGCATATGTGGCCACAGGGATCATTTGAGTTGCTTGTAATCACTTGAACACTTACAAATAGCCACAAAATACATTCTGACTGTAATTATCGAATGTAACAGTGGCAGTAGTGAAAAGCTATTGCTGTACTGCTTGAAATATTCAAGTTAACTTAATAAAAGTGCATTTAATCCTGTTCAGGTTTTAGTTTTGATATTTTATTTATAATTATTATTTAGTTAATAAAAATTTTTGAATAGCATAATGTCTTTTGCATTCCCGCTTTCTGAGGTTGGTACAGATGTCCCCACTAAAGATACTATGCAAGCCTTCTTAAATAAAATATCGAGAAAAACAAGAAATGCCTAAGCCAAACTTATGAGATAATAAACAGTATACATGTGTGTGGGAAATAATTGACAAAACAGTCTTTTGCGAGGTGATGAAGAGGTATTAAGCGTTGCCACCACGGCTGGTGATAACCGTTACTATACTCCTCAGTATTAAATGAAGAAGGCTTTTGATGTCTTGTTCCGATAGGGTAGGGTCCGTGGAGCCTCCACAAGCTGCCAAAGTCCATCTGGTGCAGCTGCGGTTAATGTATATCGAGTCAGTCGTTCTCAATTCATTGACCGGATGTGTTCGATTGGCAATAGATCGGGAGAATAGATAGACCAGAGCAGTAATACAATATGGTATTGGAAGAAGTCTTTAGCATTACAAACCATGTGCAATTAATTGCACAATGTCCTGTTGGAATGTGATCGCAAGCTAGCTCAGAAAGTAAGGAAGTAAACAAATTCAAAAATCTCAGAAGTATAGAGCTGATTAATCAATACGCCTATAGTGATTACTAGGGAGGGATGAGAGGGAAATCCAATCTCATCTTAAGTCATAATACCGAGTGGAGGACCAACTTGAAGTTGCATAAGACAACAGTTGAGCAGCCTCTACCCACGGTGTTTCCAAACTGTAATACACCCATCGTGGTGTTGCATACAGAAACGTGATTCGCCATTCAAGACAATGCAGTTCCATTTGGTTGTCCATGTCCATTTTTCAATGTACCATTTCCGACGCAAGCACCTGCTGTTTTGAGACAAAGGTAATATCAGCAGTAGATCAGCTTACGGACATTCCACAATGCAGCAAACGAAGTATAAAGGTGCAAGCTGATACTAATTGTAGTACAACAGCCCGTATTTTTGTATATTGATAGGTATATTGCGCATGTCAGTGACAGATTGTAGTGCAACAGCCCGTATTACACCTGATGATGGGTATAATGTGCATGTCAGTGACATGCGCAATATACCTATCATTAGTTGTAATGTAGCGACGAGGCGGATGTAATGGTGCAGCCGGCCAGTTGTTCAATTTTACATCCATAGATTGCAGATCCACTTCAAAGTTCTTTCCGACAAGATATCTGATTTCTCGAAAAGACAATCCCTCACTATAAAGCAACAATTCTTTTTCGGTCAAACCCAGATATATGTTTGAATGACGCTCATATTCTTTTTTGAGGGATTTCGGAATAGCTAACGAAAAACAACCAAATGAAAAAGCAATTCCAATACTTCAGAAGGCATCCTGTTCACTATCTAGCGTTTGTTGGTAGCGCTGCAAGAAACCATAATACTACATCTGCGCCGAAATGCTAATCTGTTGTATGTCCTAAAGAGTTATACTCACGGTCAAAACTTCATGCAGTTTGGGTTCTTCCTTCATAATATTAATTTTCGATGGCCAGCGTTGTAAAATTCATTGAGGGCAATCAATTAAAAAATATTGTTTTTTGCCATCCTGTTTATATCATAAATTTTCAAATAATAAGTTTTTAAACATTCCCTGAAGCATCGAATTTCTGTTTTTCAAAATTATGAATATTGTCTTAAAAATATTATTTAAAGTTCGAAAGATGACTAAGAAGTTGCAAATCAATAAACAAACAATAAAGCAAATATTTTAATCCGTCTATAAGGTCTCATTTACCTAAAAAGCATGTTTACTTTTGTTTCTATAAAAGTGAGTTCGCTCGCTATGAAATTGCATTTAAAAGAAAGAAAAACATCGGCATAAATTGAAAATTCAATCTTTAAGGAAAGTTTTTAGATAAAAACAAAAACACTTTTTGGCAGGATCAAATAGAATTTTTTATTCCGGAGCGATGTTAAATCAAATTAAATAAATGTCACGAAAGATTTCTAACAAATTGAAAAAGATAAATAAATAAATAAAAACTAATGTATTTCTTTGCAGAAACGGGACTTCTAAGTAAAACGAATAACTAAAAAGATACAAACTACTTTACCTTTCTTTCGTTCTTAAAAGTATCATCAAATTTCGGAAAGAAAGTGCAAGTACAAATGTGTTTTCCTTTAATGAAGAATAAATTGTTTTCTGTTTAGATAAAGTATGATCTATATTATTTGTTTGTATTTTTATCCAAAAGTAAGCAAATTCCCTTTTTGAAAATAACGATTCGTTTGATTTCTTAAAAATATTCAGAGCTCTCAGAATGTTGAATTAGTTATGGCATCATTTATCTAAGTACTTTTTCATCTTTTATTTAATTTTTATACAAATATTCGAAGAGTAAAATCTAATAACGGTTTTATTGGAATTATTATCAAGGTATTTAAATTGTTTTTGTCTAGTAAGAACAAACAAATTATGATAGAGTTACGTATAAATGTTACATTTGAAGATTCGATTATAATTGAACGAAAAGAAATAATAAAATGGAATATATATGATTATTTACATAATAAAAAATTTTGTTAGCTAAATTATAGTATGATTAAACCATGTGCGTGTAGTTTGTTTCTAAGATTTTATATTGTATGCTTGAATTGCAGTTCACACACATACTGTATTAAAGTACACAATAATACATATGTACTACCTATATACATATGTACAACAGCATTAATGCATATGTACTACATCAAAGTTCAAAGCATCAATGGCGATTATGCTATCAGAGGTGTACATTTCTTTGATAGTATAATCGTCATTGAATACATTAAATCGTTTCGAAAAAAGTGTGATTAATTTTTTAAAAAAGTGTTTGAAAAAATATGTACAGTGAAACTCTTGAAAGTGGTTAGCAAATAAATGAAATCAATACTTTTTTTTGACAGTTATGTAATTAAATTCTTATAAATATATTTTGGAAATCGTGTTATAACAGCCATCTTACAAATTATTTTCTTATTTAATTGTACCATTTACGTACTGAATTCCAATGCCTGCATAATGCAAAAAGCTGAATTAGGTTTACTTTTTAGTAATGTGAAATATCAGTAGTCAATTCAAAATATGTAAAATTATACAGGAACTGAAATTAAATATTCAATTAATATATGATCTTTTAAAGATGATGTTGAGAGGATGGATCAAAAATTCTGCAGCCTCTCATGTGCTTTATCCTTTGACTTACCTTTGTAGCACTTTATCATGTTATTTGAATTTCGAACTGCGCCTTGTGAAACAACCGTGACTTAAGTAAATTATCATTACTGTATAAAAAGTATGGTGAAAAGGGAAACATAAAACAGGGGAGTTGAATGTGTTAGAGAGATTGGATTTAAGAGGAAACAGAGGAAAAGGGGTGAGATTGTTGTGCACATTTTATTGGTGCAAATGAGCGTGAGATGGATTTCCAAGAGTATATACTGATTCGGATCCATTCACCAGAAGCCCATTGGGATCGGGTCTAGTTTTTAGAACAATAATATTCGCTGTTAAGATAAGTTGATTTCTCATTAATAATCCTTAGTAAAGGACGCGATTAAAATAACATTCAACAAAAGTAATACAATTTGATTAATCCAAGGCCAAATAAAATTGATTAACGATTCATTGGTTGATTATTTAATGTGTATAACGATACCAGTGCGTTACTATCTTATGCAGTCATTTCAAAACATTTAAAATATGGAACCAAAAATTAAATATTCAATTAATATATTCGCTTTTGAAAGCTAATATAATGAGAGTGGCTATAAAAGATCATGTTTCTGTTCACAGATGTCATTTCTAAGGCTAGTTGTTGTTACCATTGTATGCTGCCATCTACCAAATAGCTCCAAAGAAATTTGACTCTGATTCATGGGTTAGTTTTTATTTAGCTATCGTTTTCTGACAAATCAAAAACTGATTGCTGCTGCATCGAGTTGTTTTCCATCGATGAGACCTGAATTAATCGATTATAATCGATTATCAAATTCATTATCATCATCGATTATCAATTAATCGATTATCAAAATAATTGGTTGCATCCGGGGAATCTATTTTAAAAAATGTGAAAACGGAATACTTATGGCGATAATTGTTTGTGGTATGTGAAGAGACCGTCATACTCATGGACTTCTCAGAAAAAAATGAGTTACTATTAAAAGTGAGTTAACACTAGTTTATTCCATTCCCATTTTCTATTCCTAACACGGGTACTTTTCGAACCGGCCTCGTATGTAAGCAAATTGAAACTGTTATGGGGGCTTTCTTCAACAACGACGAAAGATGTTAAATTGTCTTAATAACTACCCCGAGGCATGATTCCTTTTGGTTTAGTACAAAAGAGAGCGGTAAAAAAAAGACCTGATACATTATGTTCATACTCTGTGGTCAATAGTTTGAAACTCGGTCGGCACTCAAGGTCAATTGTCTTCCTCGAGAGTAAAAAAATCATCCCCCAAAGGCGTGTTTGAAAGATGTCTCGTCAAAATGGTGACTCAGGCATTGTACACTGGCAACAGCCTAAAACTACCGGTTACATGTATCCCCGACGCGGAAACATGCCTCTGTGTCTAACTTAGAGAACAGCATATAAATCGCAACTAATGATATACTGACTACGGTGCACGCATCAGATAGACGCGTCATCTCAACTCGAGTCAGCCGATGGCATCAAATGGAAACTCAATACAACAGAGAATGGACATCAATTTCGCTTCAGTAAGGAATGGGAAAGCGATCTTTGCAAATATCGTTCAGAATGTTTCTCTTCGTATCATCATTATGATACTGGCGAGGAAGTAAACGGCTGCTACTTTCAACAACGAGGAAAGATATTAAAACACCCGAAGGGTAATTCTTTTTGCTTTAGTTGAAAAGGGCGTTGCAATAAGAGGCCGGACAATTTTCTCCAGGTAAGGAATTCAAATAATCCTCGTCGTTTCATGTAAACAGTCATTATTTGCCACGAGGTTGAAATATCTACCAAATGTGGGGTGGAAAATACCTCACCCGGCGGACTGTAGTGGAGTGGATGTGGAGAATGGAATACTAAATTAGGATAATACTCATAATCTGAATATGATTCAAACTTCCAAAGCAGACAGGAACCAAATCAAACTTCTACCATTTACTGCTTCAGGTTTTTGGAACAACAGAAGCTTTCCACTTCCCTACATGATCAGCAATGATCGCATAAACCAGGCTTGGTCTCAGACTGGATCAGAGAAATAGGAAATAACATGAAAAACAGTATAAATAAAAGGGAACCGCCTGAGGAGTGACATTTTAAAATCTCTGGAATTGGTATTTTTCGATTCTCCTCACGCATTTTTATCAGGCTCCCAAATCAAAGAAATGATGAAGATTCCTTATATAGATCTCTTCTAGTCATAGGCTCCATTCCAACTAATAGATAGTAAATCGACCCGGTATATGTATTTATAGTACTATATTCATTCATGCGGGTTATAAAAGTTATACATCAAACACAAAAACTCAGTATTGTTGGATCCTAATTTATATTACTTTTTGGATACAGAAAGCAAAATAGTACCAAAAAGTGTGATACATGTATCGAATCGTCAATTCTTGTAATGTAATCTTATTAGAATCTGCTACAATGAAACAATTTTTGGTGTAATTTGGCGCTGTTTTGTTAAATGTCGCTAACGCCTGGGTTAAAATAGGATTTTACCTTCATAAAATAGGATTTTACCTTTATGAATAATGATTATACAAAATGTGAAAAATACTCTGTTGTAAGTACAGTAAACATAATTCGAGATAAAAACCAACGTTTTTAAAAACAACGTTTTTATATGGTGGCAAAGTTTATTACAAAAATTATTGAAATATTAGTTAAAACTGGTCATAAATATCTAAATATTGCATTGTTAGGCGGGTAAGAACGGTTCCTAAAATTTCAGAGCTCTAGCTTGATGGGAAGTTGGTTAAATTAACGATCGAAAATTTGATGACACACACACACACCAAGTGAAATTCAGAAAAACGTTTTAAAAAATATAACCTGAAATTACGTTATGTACTACTTGTATTTATTTATTGTGGTCATAAGTGTGGATGATTGTAAGTCAAAAGTGCTTGAGTAATTATAGGTTATCAATTTTGCAAGTGCACATGAGCTTCTCGCCTCTTAATCTCCTATCTAATATATTTTGGTAAACTTTGCATTGTCTTCGCTTGCCCAGGACTTCTCTACGATTATTAATTTTAAAAATTAGAAGAAAGAATGAAGTAAAATGTTGACATTAAATTTAAATTTTTTACATTAAAGATTGAAAAATTAGAATGTTTTATGAGAGGAAATATTGAAAATCAAAGTTGAGAGAATTACTTGCACGCCGTCGGCGTCTTTGAGAGAAAGGATGTGGTTAACTTAAGCCACCAACCAATCGTGGTGCAGCGTATCAGGACTATGGATGGAAAAAATTGAAGCGAAAATTTTTCAATACTTGACCGAGAGTTCGCTATCTAATTGGTGGTTGGGTTTGTTACTATTGGAGTAGAATTATATTTACAATGTTTATAGGACATTTAAGAACAATATTGAACTGTTAAAGTATTTTTAAATACTAAGAGGATATTACAGGGCCATTTAATGTTTATATCACAGGATTATAATTAGGAATACTTCGAACAAATGGTCATGTGAGATTTTCAAAAAATGTGTTACAATTTTTTGAAAATCTCACATGACCATTACCATGATAGGTTTGAACGGAGGGGAATTATATTGCATTGTAAATAATATTCTTCTATAAGTTATTTCACTGCAAATCATAGATGCAGTGGTTTTTTTTTTTTTTTTTTTTTTGAAAAAATAGCAATTCTTAAAACATAATGAAGCTTGAAAAATATAAGTGTAGATGTAACAAGTCTAGCAATTTTTATAAAACTTTCTAAAATTAATTTAAATTTCAAAATTATTTTATTGTAAAAACATACTTCGGGTAAAAATTCTTAACTTCTTAAGCATAAAGGTTTTTATAATTATTCTCTGTATGTATCTACAAGAAAAAGGTTTTAGCAGAGAGAAAATTATTCTGATTTAAAAATATTTTTTCATCTCAATAGCCCTTAATCTTGAAAAATATAATAATTGCATTTTTAATTGGATTTTCGAATACCTTTTTCGTTAATTCGAAGTAAAAATACATTTCTATTGAGGAATCCCATCTGGATTGTCTCTCATTCTTATGTGTGATCCTTGTTCAACCCCTAATTTCTTGCCAGACTAAAATTTAAAACTATTCTATTTTATTAAGCCTTTTTTTAGGAAATTTCTCCATTCAGTTGTATTTTTGTTCGAAATTAACGCTGATTGAAATTAATATTTAATTATTCCGTGATAAGAATACAAAATTTTCTTTTTCTGATTTTCTCAAATGAAAATTAGCATTTCTGTATTTGCCATAATAATTAATATCCTCTTGATCTTTAATTTTTAAATTCATTAATAAAGGTCTTTTCGTAATTAAAAAAGTATCATTAACTTTGGATAGCAAAAGAAAGAGCGAAAAACAAATATTAAAATGCTATAGTAGGAATATTAGATTGGTTATTATTTACAATACATTTCTTATCGCCATAACTCGACGCATTACTATTACTAATTTGAATATTCACAACCATGATAACATTAATATAAAATAAGAACAAATTTCTTTTAAAACATCGCTCAGAATAGAAGCTAGAACCTATTTAATGCGCAACCCACAACTTTTTTGTGGAAATCATGTTTGTTACTACACTTTACAAGGTGAAAGAAAGCTTAAATTTAAAATTACAACTTATTTAATAAATTTCTTTCATTTCATGAATTCTTAAGACATGATGAAAGTTAAGGAATTTAATATTTAAGAACTTATTATTTATTATTATAGTTTTTAAATAATGGCTCAACATACTTGTAGCAACTACTTTGCTACAAGTATGTTGAGCCATTATTTAAAAATTATGCTTTGCTACAAGTTTTGTAATCTCGCAAAGGACTGTTGAATAAGAACGTTCCCTTTTTGAGATTGGGATCAAAAGAAAAAATTCCTCTTTTGAATCTGTTCATTTGAAAAAAGCAGAACACCCTATTAAGTGCTCCGCAAAAACCTGTTCTTCGATTTTCTGAGCTTTTCCAAACCGTATCCCTTCGCTTTCAAGAGCAGGAAACTTGGCAAACTGCTCTTCTAGTTTCTTTTTTTGATTTGCTCAGCCCTACATTTATAAGGGATTCCCGCGCATATTTCCCTTAGCTTAACTTTATAGGATTCTGTATGACGTTATTTGAACTGAGAACATCTACTCGTGAATAAACCATTCTTCATATAAATTAGAATTGATTTATTGAAGTGTAGTGAATAAGAGAGATATCAGATAGTGAGATTGGAAATGCTTAAATGCGAAGAGGGGTTTGAAGTGAGGAAAGCAATTTGTGCCCACGACATTCAGTGCTAGGAGATTGAACGATCATCGGATAGAGATTGTTCTTAGATTCAACGTATTTGTTTCCAACTAGGATTGATCTTCAAAATTTATTGATGTTAGTAGAATTTTCAGTAAATCTTTAGCTGAGAACGCGAGAAAGTTTCAGAGCTTAGCATTAGAAATATTGATTTTTGATTATTCTTGTACAAATATTGTTGTATTGCTTGAAGTTTCAATCGTCTGAGACTGATTACTTAATAACTGAAATTTCATTGAGTTTTAATGGTTCGAATAAATGTGTTGCAATTGCGTTCATTATCATTGAACTATAAAGAATTCAACAATCGTCATTAGCAATTTTTCTACGTATGAAATCTCTACGTTTATAGAATACCTACCGGTGTACTCGTTCTTCACATGGGTGAATTGAAAATATATAGGGATCCATCTCGAAGCATACAATTCTTTTTTTAGAGAGGACCAAATGTTAAGTACTATTTTGAGTTATTTTTAGAAAATCGCAAGTAATTATTATTTGCTCCGTTCTTTTTTTGAGAGGCCCAAATTCTCGTTACTTTATGTGTACTGTATGAGTACAGTTTCGTTTATATCGATAGATTTTAGGATGAAAAGATTTTAAAAATCCAACATTGACACTTTTTAACACTATTTTAAGAAATATTCCAAAACCCGGCTCACCCGATGGTGTAAATTCTTAATTTCTTAACATTTCGTTCGAGTTCTACCCTTTCAATTGTATTAAAATATCGTTTTAATATAATTAATTAAGAAGCATTTCTAAACAAGCAAAAAAATGTGTTAAAAAATTATTATATAATTATTTCTAGAAAATAAATTCAAAAATAAAGTTTCTTAATAAATCTGCTGCTATCTGTCTATGGTGAAAATGGCGAAAAGGAAGGTTTTATTAAAAATTCATCACAAAATAAAACTGAATTTTTTTTTAGGAGCTGGAATATGCTTTTAAATCCTTCGAAACATCAGTGAAAAACGTTTTAAATCGATTGCATAGCCGACAAATAATCATTAAAATTTACAATAAGTGTTTATTAAATAATGATAATGACGCTTCTACAGAAGAAGTAATTACGCAAAAAACGCTAGCAACCGACGCTGTTTAATGTGAAGTCTTCATTTTGAACGCAGTTCATCTGGCTTCTGTAAGCAAATCTGTATAGCCGTAGCCTTCGTTTGCATTGTTGTTTCGCCTGAAAAAATAATAAGTGAGCAATGAATTGTGAAATTTCGCAAGAAACTTGGAAATGCTGCTACTGAAACTTATAATTTATTGAAATAAGTGTATGGCAATGAATGTATATCGCGTGCACGTGTTTTTGTGTGGTTTAAGCATTTCAAGATAGCCGAGAAAACGTTGAAGATGATTCACGCTCAGGTTGCCTTTTCACGTCAAAAACGGATGACAATATATATAAAAAAAATTAGTATTATGGTTCCATCTGTGTGTGACAGTCGCAAAGTATTCGTGTGATTGCTAAGACTTTAGGATCGGACAAAGAATCCGACGGCAAACTTTACATAACAATTTTAACATGCAAAAAGTGTGTGCCAAAATGGTGCCTGAAATTCTCACCTTTGAACAACGAGAAACTCGCTAAAGGGTTTGTAATGACACTTTGAATGCCACTGAAAATGATCCAAACTTATTGTAAAGAATATTAACGAGTTTTTTTAAGTGTAAAGGTTATAATCGTGGTTTCTTACTTATGATCCCGAAACGAAGCGCTAGCCCATGTACTGAAAATGCTCATCTTCTTCAAAGGCCAAAAAAGGCTCGTATGAGCAAATCAAAATTCAAAGCAATGATGAGTTTTTTTCGGTATTCATGGAACTGTGTACCTTAAAAGGGTTCTTGAAGGTGAAACTATTAATCAACAATACTACATTCGCGCTTTTACTGAACTCCGTGAAAGAATAAGGATAAAACGATCCGAATTGTGAAATGACAAGTCGCTCCGCATTGCCAGTCAAGAGGTTTCTAACCAAGTACAGTAACTCAGTGTTAGACCATCCGTCTTATTCACAGGATCTTGAACCGTGAGACTTCTATCTGTTTCCTGGGGCCACGGTAGCCTAGTGGTCAAGGTCGTGGACTAGCAGCAGGTCGTTTTTCGTTCAGTCGCGGGTTCGATCCTTGGCCGCCAAAGACCCGCCGTGTAAGCGGGGCTGATGCACGTTAAATCTGTTCGGGGCCCAAAGTCCTCCCTTTGGCCTGGTGGGGATGTTAGGAGAGGGGGGGGGGGCCAGCTCAGGTGTCGTCCTCGTCACTTGACCGTGGTTCAAAATTACGAGGTCCGTTGCCAATAGCCCTCGTGTTGCTTCTAGTGCGACGTTAATAAAAAAAAACCTAAACTATCAGTTTCCTGAGGTGAAATCTACATTAATAAAAAACGAGATTTGAGTCCATTGAAGCTGTGAAAGAGAAAGCAGTTTGCGTCCTGAAGGAGCTGACAAAAGAATTCTTACAGCAATGCTTCGAATAATGGAAGATTCACAAAAAACATCAAAGGGGGTAGATGAGAGATGCATATAAAAGGTGACAATAAATAAATATGTATGAAATCAAAATGAAATATTTTACAGCGTCAGTTTCGTTATTTAATAGCCTCAGTTCGTATATATCAGCTCGTATAAATACGACTTTTTAAGGACAAATCCAATGCGTTGAGAATCCAGTATCAAAATGACATCAAATTTTTTTTTTCTGATTAAAATTAAAAGTGTAAATATTTGAGTAACTGTACTATTTCCCACCTTTTCATATATATTTATTTAAAATTATTCTTCGATATGAACTTATATATCTTTTTTTTTTTAACTGTAAAAGGAGCGTGGTGCATTTTACGTACAATCACTAAAGCATAGAGACAGCCACAGAAGTAAATTTGAGGAAGTATTTCTTCGTACAGTCTTTTATTTGTCGGATAGAGTTTCTTTTAAACTTTTTCTTGTACAAATATGTTATGAATCACGTCTACCGGACTGCCATCATCATCTACCCGGTACGTGTGTTACTATTTCCTAGGTTATTTCAAAATAGGAGGGAGAATATATATGAAAACTTAAATATCAAATACTTACACAAAATATTTTCATATACAATAAGAATAACTCAGAACTACCGATGACGAGTTTTATATAATCCTTTTGAGTTACAGTATGAAAATTAAAGAATAATATAACATTATTCATGTTCGATAAATATCCTCTACATCTTATAGAAACAGTGAAACTTATGAAAAATCAATTAAAAATAAATATAGTTTGCATCACACATAAGTAATTAAATAACATGTTATCTGTCTCGAATTATTCCGGTAAAAATTTAACTCTTTCCCAGATTGAAATGCAGTATTTCAGTACGTATTTCATTTAACTCAAAGTTAACATAAAATTATGCTAGCTTCATGGAAACTTACTATCTTCAACCCAATTATCACATAACATAGTGTAACGAACCTGAGATAACGCGTCCCTGCATCCTTACTCATATAATGAAGGTATGTCATTTTCAGAGATTTCGTCAGAGCCAAGAAATGTACAAGCACTGACTACTTTGGACGAATTTGGCGGTGAGGATCTTGGTGACTTTGGAGTCATACTTCTGTTTCTCGAAAGTGCTGGAATCTTGGCAAAAACTCTATTAGGTTGAAAATTTCAGAGTTTTTCTGAATTTTCTCAGTGACATCGTACTTAGTCGGAACGACTATCAATAGGGAGAGATGCGTAATCGATTGGGAAAATCGATTGGAAGTGGTCAGTAGTGGTTGAGTAGATCTGCCAAGGAACTATAGGTCACGTGACCAAGAGAATATGTGAAGAAGCTGCCTGTATATGGGAAATTGTTAGAGTTAGTACGAAGTGTTATTGTGGAGATTTGTCCGAAGTACGAACTGGTAAGCCGGTGAGCTGAACGTTATTACAAGTGCTGTATTTGTTCCAGTTGTGTCGGTAATCTGTCCAAGTGCTTCGTTTCCTGATTGTCCTATTAATCTATCGAAGTGTGTTACCTGTGTATCTCCCTGTAGTGAATATTTGGGGGGGGGGAAATGTCATTTGCTATTTATCTTTCGTGTTGAACCTATTTCATTTGTATACACTCAAGCGAGAGCCCTTTGTAACAATATGCTGAAGCAATTACAAAACTGCAATAAATTTTTAATGGGTTTTCTTCTTCTTACATTGTATGTCTGGGTCAAAACTTTATTAATGGGTTTTCTTCAACTCACATTGTATGACTAGGTGAAAACTTTAAAAGCTTTTTTTCTCACATTTTGAAGCTCTCAATTGAGCCAAAATTTTCCATACACGATTGTTTTGAATAACCATACGATAATTTAACTATAATTAATAAAAATTCATTCATTAAAACAAATTAATTAAGCAATTATATTTTATGCCAAGTTTCTCGCCAAGGTGAAGGTTTCATTGCTTAAACTCATTTTTGTTAATTTTTATTTTGTTGAAAATTAAGGAAAAGTAAATTTTTATTCAGTAATTTTCACTAATTATTGAATAAATTCAATTTGACTCAATGTTCCCTTTTGCTCTTAAAATTTACGATACAAAAATTTTGTTACGCAAAGTGTGGAGTTTGAAAGAAACCCATGTTCAAAAAACTCGATTTTCACCCGTGTTATTCTGTGTTACGGTTTACAGCCAAATGATAATAAATAATAATTTTTCTTTCGCTGGAACTCGAATCTTAAAATTAATTCCTGATATCAAGTACCAAAATGTGACCAAAAAGCCGGAAAATCTAAAATCTTGTGAATTAAATAGGGAATCTTCTACTAGTAGATGTTGCCAGATTTGGTGCCACGAATTCAAGACATTCTGTTCAAATTGCTCATTGCATTTTACTCTGCTACTTTGTATTGTTTTTGTCCTTAGCGCTCCGTTGTCGCTGATACTGCGACTTTTAAAACAGGAACTTTAAACCCACTGTCGCTACTAAGACGAATACTCTTGTTTTGCGTACTTAAGTGCTTTTATGTAAACTGGTGCATTTTTGTGTTTATCACTTCAAAGTGTTTTAGCAGACAGTGAAAGAAGGAAAAAGACGTGAAAGCAGCGAATTTTGTTACAGTTGTCCCCTGAAATCTTACATACATTTGGGTGATTGCTTCCAAAAATATCACTTTATGATAAAATTCCAGAACATAAAATTTTTATTTTATTGAACATTTATAAACTTGAACTAATTTTGTATAATGCAGCTAAGGAATAAATACTTTTATTTTTCAAACCCATTTTACTTATATTATATATAAACATTTGTAAGTAATATAGTGCTGGAGTTGTTGGTGTATTATAGGGGTCCCCGGAATAGAATACAGGGTTATTCAAAATCAGTCAATCAATTTCAAAATTCCCATTTTGTTTTTCAAAAGTAAATGACACAGAATAAGTAATGCATTAATACAAAAGGAAAATACGAAAGTCTTATGTTGTGAAAAATAAATGGTCCTCGTGTGTTATTCGTAAATCTATTTCACCATAGCTATATTAGAAACTTTCATGGAGCTGCCTCACTGTTGGATCAGTCGTAGTGACTTCATGTTACATACCTGGTCACGTGATATAGCACCATGCGATTCCTTCTTTTGAGGGTTTGTGAAAAATAAAGTGAATGCGTCACTATTTCCTACAATTTTTGGTGAGTTTGAACTTCTGCTGCTGTACAATCAAATACCAATGATACTTTACAACGTGTATGTCAGGAATTAACATATCAAATTGACATAAAAAGAAACTGAAAACCGGAATGAAAAACGGACCGAAACGGGAAGATAGCAGCACTCGTCAATAAAAGCTGGGGAATGTGGTTGCTCTTCTTTTGAAATGTTCTCTCTTAATTTCAGCCATTTTGGGCGCGCAATAGTTGTTTGACAGTCGTTTGAGAGAGTCGATGTAAGTGTTTTTGTGAAAATGGAAAACATCGAATATCGAGCTGTCATAAAATATTCGTTTTTGAAAAGCAATACCCCTACGTAAATCAAAGATGAGTCGGAAGTTGTGTACAGGGACTCTGCACCATCATCTACCACCATGAAAATTTGGGCAGCAGAATTTTAAAGGGGCCGTACTAGCTTGGGATACGATGAACTTTCGGATCGTCCAAAAACTGCAACCATTGACGATAACATCTCTAAAGTTCACTAAATGGTGCTAGATGACCGTCGAATTAAAGTGAGAATGATAGATGAGACTCTGAATATGTCCAAAGAACTTTTTTAATAAATCAAGTTTTAGGCAAGAGAAAGTTGTCCGCGCGTTGGGTGCCTCGTCTGCTCACACTAGACCAAAAATGTGTGAATGAATATTTCGAACGCTCTGTTGGCGCAATTTAGACACAATAAATGTTTGGGCGCCAATTAACTACTGTAAATAAAACTTAGAAACACTATTACACTCCCGAAACAAAATACAATCAAAATAGTGGTCTATGAAGGGGGAATTGATTCCAAAAAAAAGCAAAAATTGCTTTTTTTTGGCTGGAAAAGCGATGACGACGGTTTTTTTGGATAGTCAAGAAATTATTTTGATCGATGATTATCTTCAAACAGGAAAGACCATTACAGGAGCATACTGCGTATCATTACTAAGCAAGCTGATGCAGATATTGCGGAGAAACGTCTAAATTTTCAGAAAAAAATTCTGTTTCATCTAGACATTACGCTGTCTCACACCTAAGCCTTTGCCACGGCGAAAATCTACGAAATACGGTTTGATTTACTTAAGCACCCTCCTTACTCACCAGATCTAGCCCCAAGCGACTTTACTTTGTTCCCTAATCTAAAAATTGCCCTCGGAGACCAGTTGGGAAATGAGGGGGTCATCTCCTTCGTATACAATTATTTTACAGAGTAAGATGCTGAGTACTATTTGGACGGGTTAAAGAGATGAGAGCATAGCAGGGAGAAGTGTTTAGTCATACAAAAAGACTATGTAGAAAAATAAATTAAAAGAAAATATTTCTTGCATCTTCGTTAGGTCGGAAACTTTTTTCAGACCACCTTCGTACGTCCAACTAAAGAAAGTTATATCAAACCCTTGTAAAAAAATTTCCTTATTTTCTCTTTGCATTGATGTTATGCTTAGCAATCTATGATACTAATTTATGAAAGTATAGCATTTTAAAATCTCTAATGATTCATTTTTAATAACCATGTATAATAAAACAACCCTTAGTTATTTAGTAATTGACAATTACTTTTAAAAAATTTTTAATTTAAGCAACAAAAATGCATTCTCCGTCATTCTAGCTCTATAAATATATATTATTGTATAAAATGTGATACAAAGAAACCATAAAGTACGTTTCCTTTGAACGACTTGGCTATTTCTTCTGAAAACGATGGTAATTCAACGCACATAGCATAAATATCTATTTCGTGGGGATTTCAACTGATGATATGCTTTTACTCTCACCATATTGGAGTCGTTTGCTAAATATCTTGCATGAAAAAAAGTACTGTTTCTTGAGTATACGCGTTGCATAAATATCTATTTATGTTGTCATGTTTTCAACGTCAAACTATCGTTTTGCCTTACTGCGTAACCTTTCTTTACAAAAAGGAAATGTTATTTTAAGTATCAAAGTTTGCAAAATAAAAAATACATTGTTTCTTACGAGAACTTGCATATTCTTGATGATAAAGCCGCTCAGATAACGAAAATCTAAGATGCAGTTAAGGAGCATGGGTGCTGAAAATAGTTATTAAACAGAGGTAAAACTTTTAGTAGCACCCAGTTTATTATTTTTTATTTATTTTGTAATTTTGAATGTTTTAATTTAATCTTAAATCTGTCCCTTACCTATATACAGCATAAAAAATATTAAAATATGCACTATTCATTTTTAATTTCATGTTTTGAAGTAATTAAATTTGGTTCTTGCAACTGGAAAATAAAACAGATTTAGAATCCTTCTCTGATATCTTACATAAATTAAGAAGGTAAGGTGAAGACCTGAGTAATTCTTTTGTCATTGGATAAGGGTTTTTAACACTACGAAAACCAGTCACGTTGGGTTATTCGCTATTTTCTCTTCACTATCCTCGAGGACTTTATAATAATTTGAATTGTTTAAAATTATAATTTCTTCCTAATCAAAAGGAAATTTGATTAGGTAAATTGGATGAAGATATAACAGAAATAAATTGAATTAAGAATAGTGATACATAGATGAAATAGGATTGAAAAAAAGAAAATGAAGAGAGATAGGGGATCACGTTAAGTCGATAATCCGTAGTAAATTGGATTGAAATATCATAATTAATCTTTTAAACAGAAGTTTTTCTTGATTCAAGAACTGAGATACAAAGCCGTTGTTAGAGAAAATTATTGGAATGAGAACGAGTGATTTAGTAAGATAAGACTTCATTTTTAAATCATGATCAAAGATTGGCGAGTTAATAGAGATTCCAGAGAAGACGATTTGATTTATGTTTCATTAATAAATAAAGTATTTTATTTTGCTTTTGTACACATTTCCTTTTAGATTCTAGTACTTATTGACTTTAAGAAGACTGAAATATGACAATAGAATAAAATAATAAAGAAAGAGCGGTACAAACCTAATCTGTTTGAATAACTCAAATACCATATAACAAATCAAATAAAAAAAAAATGTTTTTTTTTTTTATATAAAATAGATACATACTCGAAAGGTTCAAAAAGTTCCTGTGTTTGAACACAGAAGGCGTTGCTAAGGCAAGTTCATATCATTGTGTGCTGCCATCTACAGGAAGACATAAAAATGATAATAAATAAAACTGGTAAGAAATACTGGTAAAATGTAATACTGGTTCATAGGTTAGCATTAATTTCAAAGACTTTTGCTTCTGAATCAAAATTTGATTGTTGCAACGAAGAGTTGTCGTTGTCATTTTGGATCGAATTGTCACCGTCGAGGAGACTTAAATCCATCCTTATACCCTGGAACCCAAGCAATTCTCAAAATAACAGCCTGCCTCCGATGAATCTGTGACAATTTCCCTTCCTTATTTAACATTACATCCATCTTAATGTCTAATTAAACAATCAATAAGTTTAGTTGAAGATAAGTAAGAAAAGGGCATCGTACCTTATTTGCTATCAAAGAAAGTGCAGGAGCAATCTCCCTCGAAACTCTCTCTTAACTCAGTCCTAGTTTATTTCCAGATAATGAAGTCTTAGCTCACCAAATCACTTATTCCGATTCAAACACTTTTCGAATACAGAGATAAAATTCTTGTGATTCTGATAAAGCGTCACTTCCAACATAAATGATTCATCACGATGATTAACTCCAATCTACAACATCTGCCAGCTTGTCGTTATCCTCTATCTATCACGTTTCACTTTGGTTGGCCAGGAGTTGTAATAGTGTGCAATTCAAATTACCAAAAAGTCCCCGAGGTTAGAGAAGAGAAAATCGCGAATAGCCAAGAGTCATAAATCTACTCCAAAGAAGGCGAAACGGTCTCATCGGTCGGAACATTTACGGCTACGAATCATTGGGATGCTAAGGGCGTCGTATTCCAGGACTTGTAAGAAAAAGAACAAAAAAACGATCAGATTTGGCAATACTACAGTGTGTTAATCCATTTACGTCCCATGTATCTAATTTTTCGTTTCTATCACTGATACTTGATTTAGGGTGTATAAGAATGAATCCATTTATCACAGACGGTAAAAACTCGAAGCGGCAGCAATAAAATTTTGATTTGGTAGCGAATGACTACCAAAACAAAACTAACTTATGAACCAACATGAAATTTGTTTTGGCTTTGTTTAACAGACAGAAACATCCAATGGTAAAAACAATTTACCTTATTGATGCCATCTGTCTCTAAATACAAGTACTTTTTGAACCACCTTTGTAATTAACTGAATCAAATCAAAATTGAAAGGAGAATTTACCGTGTACTTTACTTTGAAATTTGGATTCATACACTTAAGATAAGAGCAAAATGTAATATTTTTTTACTTTGGGAACATGTACATAGAATTCACCTCACATTTTTATGTATGATGCAGAAAATTCGTATTAAATTTCTGCAAAAGTATGAAGTTCTGAAGAATATTTGCCACTATCCTGAACATTGCATTTTATTTCATGATAACTTTCGTTCATCTTTTGATAAAGTTTTATTTCAAGAGAAATTGAATCCCTTTTAGTTACTACATCTTACTTACCCAATTAATTTTTCTGTGACTCTCTAAGTTTATGCATTTTCTAATTAAATACTTAATTTAAGCTGCTCTTCTTAGTGGGTTTTTATTTCAATTTAAATTAATTTCCTTATACAAAATTTTAAATTTGCCTTTCAATCACTACAGTCAATATTTAAAAAAACTATGTTCCTCATATTAACAAAAATATTTACGTACTTGTGAAATGCTTTCTTCTGAAACATCAGACGTATTATACAGAATTTTATTTAGTAAACTTAATATGAAATTAAGAATGCTTGTTACGTTTGTTGTAATTATTACTCATTAGCATTTCACTGTATTCTTTCTCCTCCACGGAGAGCTCTCACCTGTTAAGAGTTATTAATTTTAATTCAGAGACATGAAGATTTAAAAAGATTTTAATCATGTGAATGAAATATACTCGTTTATAAACGCAACATGATTTATACATAATTATCTAATAATGTCATTTAAACGCAAAGATTACATATGTGGGAAGCTGTACCAATTTTTTCCTTCAATAAATATAATTATTAATAATACAAAAGAATCGTAAATTCAAAATTGAAATTTATTTGGAATATAGAAACGAAGCTTTCAAATTTTTTAAATTCATCTAAGAGAGAAAGGAAAGAAAATTTAAAATCTCACATATTTGTGAACCTTCATAAAATTCAACTCTGTTTATTTTATTTTATATCACAAAATTTGATTTGGAAAAATATCCATAATTTTTGCAACTATCTAAACTTTTACCAATTCTTTTACATGTATGTAAATTTCTGCATCTGGATGAAAATAAACAATAATTTGAACAGTATTTCTTCTCATATTTAAATATAAATTGTAGAATTTAATGCATGGATTTTTAAATAAATTATGAGAGCCGTTCAAAAAACATTTATGAGAAATGACTGGATTATTCACTAAAACATTGTTCAGCGATAGCTGTCCCTTTTTTTTAAAGAAATCCGTGTCACCGTAAATTTTCCGGCCGTTGAGACCGCCTTCGCCTTCTTTGAAGCACATTAAATGGAATCAAACCATTGTTTTAATTATACTTGACTTCTGGTGCATAATGAGGAATCCGAATGTCATTGATGGTGACATCGACACCAAAATGACGATGACAACTTAACACAACAGGAATCAAAACAAATCTTTGAATAAGTGTCAAATTTGTTTTGGTGCTGTTCAACAGAAGACAGTACACATTGCTAATCCCAAATGATCTACGCAACATCATCTTTTGTCCCATACAATGTGTTTTCAACCACTCTTGAATATTTATATTGCTCCTTCTCAATGAAAATTCGCAACAGTGATTTTATAATATTTCTTCTCATATTTAAATATAAAACGCAGAATTTTATGTTTGTGTTTTTAAATTAAGTTTTATTAGAGAAGGTAAAAAGATGAGCTTCACAAAATAAGACATAAAACACTTAAACCTTCTTGCTGAAAGTATTGAACAATTTAAATATTGTTCAGATGAAAAGGTTTTAAAAAAGTTTTCAAATTGATTAAAGTCTTTTCTGTAGTTCTTTATTTTTAGTTTTCAGCATTAAATGTTATTTAAAACTCATGAAGACTTCAAGAAAAATTTGAGTCGCAAGTAACATTTTGATACCCAAAAATATTCATCTTATGAAAAATGCATGTAATCAAGACACAGAGCCATTGAAAAATTTCTTAACTCTCACAAACACTAAATAACCAAAAAAAATTAGTCTGATTTGAATAATTGTATTGCTAATAATTCATAACCGAAAATATTTTACCTTTTTAAATCAATTATTTTCCAAAAATTTCCTAATTTTTGCACCAACCACTTAAATTTGTTGAAAGGACATTTTAATATTATTGTATTTCCACATTATTTTACATAAAATTTATGTCATTTTTCCTCAGGTAATAAATTAAGTTTTTGCTATCTTATTATCAGAAAGCTTATCGTTTTATTCCAATCGTTTTCGGACAAAATAAATTATACTTTTTTTCTTGAGGAAAAAGTTTTTTAAAAGAATAACTTATTAATATAAGGGGTACTTATTAATATACGATTATTATAAAGTACGTTTCATAAATAAAATTCTATGTGTATTTTGTAGGTTAGTAATTTGTATAAATTTACTATTGTAACTGTCGTGAGAAATCTTCTATAAATCAGTTTTGGTCCTGGACTACTTCAATATGCCATTATGGGAGGCAGCTTTGCTCCGCTATCCATTCTGTTTTTTACCGCCAAACAGAAGTAATAAATCTTTGCAACCTTGTTTTCGTCTAAAGCTATGACGCCACCTCATCAAAGCATCGGACAGGTACAGTTAGCATGCGAATTCAAATCGCATGATTTTTTGGAAGCTGCTAGAAGTTTCAACACGTGCTAAAATTCTGAGTATCTTATGGATTATGATGGAAATTCCTTCCTTCCGCAAAATATGAGGTTCAGTGAATTCAATTCGTAGTTACATTTGACTCTTTATCCATTTCCATTGTGTAGGCATTATTACAATGTATTCGCTAATAATTTCGACTCATTCTCTTTACCAACACGCGGAGTACTGCATTATAAATGCATCTTCTCCATTCTATTCACTACACTTCACTAAATCTATTCTAAGGGAAAGCATGATAAAACTCCACCGCAAATCTTAAGAAACTTCCATCTCCTTTTTATTTTTCTAAAAATGTGGTATATTTTGAAGAATTCTATCAATTTAATGAATGCATCATGAAATGTATGATTTATTCTTATAAATTAATATATTGTCAAATCATTTTCACGTGCTCCGCTGATGTGCGCTTTTTATGCGGTATATAAAATAGTCCATTTTTTTGGAATCGATACTAAGAAATGGAAAATATCTTTTTCTTTCAATCGATACTGTTGAATAGAATTTTTATTTTAACTAACTTTCTTAATCACTTCACTTTTACTTAATACTCAACTTATTTATTACTAGTCTCACTTTGGCTCTTTGATTACATTTTTGTCTTGAATATCCAGGAAAACAAAAGGACCGTAGTTAACAATAACTGTTCACTTTACTTTATTCGGATAAATTTTATTGCATTACATCCGGGAGTATTGTAAATTACTTTTAGCGCATGAATCACCTGCGATGAGTTACAGATCTCTATCTCTTTCTGAAGTGCTAACTACACTTTCATTCAAGTGTTGTGTAAGGAAACATGTTACATACGCACCCCGTACAAAGCACCCTCTACAGGTGAGCGATAACATTACAAAAAATAAAAAATAAAAAAGAACTTTAAAATTCTAGACTGATCTTCGATCTTATATGTCTGGTAACCGCGACATATACAGACGTGTAACCAAACAAGCATCGTCACAAACACTGATTATCAATTACATTGTATTACAGAAAATTTAAACTCTGAATGATTGTAAAGTAGAATGTTCAAATGATGAAAATGGTTTTGATCAATTTGCTAACAAGAAAAACCACTTTCCTGACTACGATTATTAATTTTATATCTATATTTTGAAATTTTTGTACATCTATTATCTAATGTAAAAAGCAAATAAAAGATTTAAAAATGCTCTCTTGCGTAAATTAATTTTTGCCTTGTATGGAAAACCAATTCAATTTCAAGTTATATTGTGAGGTTTTAATTTATCTACAATACGGTACATTTTTATGTGTGTTCTATATAGCGCATTAAAGATATTTTTAACCTGTTGCAAACAAAATATTTTATAACTATTTATGAAGTTTCAGAGTACTTTTTACAACATTTTT
>BMAW01111381.1:237340-293863 GCA_019974015.1 Nephila pilipes
GCAAAGGTTAGTACTCTAGAAAGACCTGGTTACTGGTTTACTACGAGAGCCATCTCTGGGTTAGTCTCGGGAGTTATTGATCGATGTGTTAGTACATAATACTGTCATCATTAAATTTATTTCAAATTTTTTATCTACTATAAATTTTAAAACGCTATTTACTTATATTTTTAAGTAACTGAAGTGAGATAAATTAAGCCATTGAATAATTTTTAAAACGTTTACAAATACAAGATTTCTTTGCAATACATCTTAACAAATGCTTTCTATATGTAAATATAAAATTATATAATTGTTACAAGGTTATGTTTTGATATTTTCTCCTTTAAATTTCTTATCAATCACATTTTTGCTAAACTTAAGTTTCACCAGGAGCACCATTTTTGCTATGTATATGGAAAATTAGACCTCGAGATTTTCATCTTCTGTCGTATTCCGCTGATACGCGGTTTAGTAACATGCGTGTCTGCTTTACACGTAAATTTACTATGGCTTCCTTGATGAGCAGTCGCTTGTGTCATTACTGCTAGATAGCGCAGAGTTATAATTCTTACTTTGCTATCCATCAATTTCCGATTAACCTTTTGTTCGGATGACATCTAGACTACCCTTTAAAGAGCTGACATCAATAACCATTTTCTCTGTTTCATTACTTATAAATCTTCATTTCTTGGAGAAAAAAATTTTATAATTTGTATTTTTTCCCCTCTGTACAAGATTATTGTCAAGATCTCGTGGTCAGAGAGATGAGCTGTACATTCAACCATTTTTTATTGGTCAAATTTTGAGAGATACATAGATTTTTTTTTTCTTGTCTAAGGGATTTGCATTATAATTTAAATTGACGTGGAAGGAATGCTGCTAATGCGATCGAAGAAGGATTTAACGTTAATGAACGAAATCGAAGAGAGGGAAATTGTCAAAAAAATTAATCTACTTAAATCTATATCACTTGGATTGTTTACGCATGTGGATAAACTCGGTCAGTTTGCTGATAATGATACAGGATGGGCAGAAAAACGGCTAAGACAGCAAATATCCTAGAATTTTTTGGACTTTTCACTAAAATTATATTACTACTGTAAGTTTCGGGTCACTTAACCTGTGGTTCATGAACCATGATCTCCACTACTTCATGTTAACGTAGTCAGACAGTTATTCACTTAAAAAATTCATCAGTATTGTCCGTAGAGGCAGAGATCATCATGTCATGTACGCATGCGCAAATTGGATTTCGGTAGAAAAATCATAATTTTAAAAATGCTTAATTATTTGTGTGAGTTTTATTTCAAATAATCTGAAGTCCTTATTTTCAAAGCAAAAGTTTTCGAATGAAGAGGGAAGAGCATCCCCGTGCAATACATACTTCTCGCAGATATGACTTTTCTTATAACACCGGTAAAAAACGAGTTTTTTGAGCATGGGTTTTCTTTCAAACTTCACATTTTGCGTAACATATTTTTTTTCATACATTAAATTTTAAGAGCAAAAGAAGTTTATGTCAAATTGAATTTATACAATAATTAGTTTTAATAATTTATTTCATTATAGGACGTTTATTAGAATTATCATCTAAAGTAAAGGCGTGTAAAATTTTTTAGCTCAATTATGCAATATGTTAATCAATTAAGCTAAATGTAATTAAAATTAAAGCAAACGATAAATTATTATAGGATTGATTTGGCAATCCTTTGGCAACTTGGCGACAAACTTGGCGTAAAATTTAATTATATAAGTAACTTGTTTTAATCAATTATTTTTTTATTAATTATAATTAAATTATCGGGTTGTCATGGAAAACAATCGTGAAAAGAAAATTTCGATTCAGTTGAGTGCTTTAAAATGTGAGAAAAAAATGCTTTTAATGTTTTGAACCAGACACAGTTACAATGTGAGTTGAAGAAAATTTATTAAAAAGAACAGCATACATCTGAAATGGGTTTATTTGAGAAGTATGTACTTGTGTAGAATATGTAACATCGTTGTATATTTTACCTGTTCAATCTGCAAAAGGACATGTGTTCTATGTTAAAATAAATATATGACTAAATAAACTTCATTTAAACTGACAATTTTTTCATCGTAAAAGAGAATATTGCGATATTGTGTAGACACTGATTACCATAATAAAAGCAGAAGAATGGTGTTTATGAAACAGTTCTATTTACTACAAATCTTAGGTCGTAACAGCTCACAAATGTTTACGTATTGAAATTTTCAATGTTGAAATGTATTACAACAAAAAGATTTAAAATCTGAACTTGTATTTGGTTAGTACTTTACTACTAGCACTCAAACGAAATAGAATTCAAAAGAATATATTAGAATAAATAAGTAATGTTCCTCTGTCTGCAAGATGCTGAGCGTACCAATTTAAGTAAAAGCTTTCGGTACCTTGAGTTGTTTAACGTTCTTTTTTACCTTATTTCCCAGAAGAATAAACTATTTCAATTTAATGATGCTTGCACGGTAACGATTATTCATTCCGTGATTTCATTTGCATAACATATCATCATTTGACAATATTTTTCTATGTGTATTCACAGAAATTATACTCACTCCTTAAAGGAAACGTAATCTTCCGGCATTTTTGTTTTGTGTCTTTCGGGTCGAAATAAGGAACCTGCCTGTTATGCAAACAAAACATCCGCTATCAATCTAAATACATCCGCGCGTCTATTCGAAATACCTCTGAGAAAAATCACGTCTACATTTTAATTAAAATTCTGAAGAAAATCAAAAGTTATATTTTTCTGATTCTTTAGAGGTTTCGTACTCGATTTGTGGTATCCAGAATTCTCTCGAACACATGAAGCCATTTTTCATTCATTAGCACTCAAAAACAGTTTGTCGTCGTTCCGCCTAATATAATGTGCACTTTCTCTCTTCAACCCATTTAATTTTCTTTTCATCTTTACAGGCGTTCCAGCTACATCGTGGCAACGAAACTGGTATGGGGCAGCAAGTAAGTTCATTACGCATATTTATTTGCATATCGTTTGAGTTGTTATCATTGACGTCACCTACTGCCATGGTAACCAAAAAAAAGCTCTTTTATTGAAGAAAACCTTTCCCGCCACTGATCATATTGTGTTCCATTCTTCTATTCCTTTTGTTCGAGGAAATTTTTCTGGCAACCGTTTTGGAGCTGAAGTACGAGAGCAGTTAATTGATTGCTGGTTTTTTTTCTTTCCATCAAAGAATGAAATTTACTTCTGTTCTTTCGCGGAAAATGTTTTTATATGCGAAAACTGAAGCTGTAAAGTCAACATAAGCGAATTCATTTCCATTTCCGTAATGCTCGTGCAGTATATTGAATTTTTCTTTTGAATAGAAGGATTGCCAAATGGCGATGAATTTTAATGTTGTTTAAATTATTTTGTTCCTTTCGTATTGAAATTATTGCATTTCTTTGTTTTTTTTTTTTTAATTTTTATATTTCTATACATTTATGTTAAATTGATTAAGTAACGTTTTCTATTATTAAATGCATACAAATTTATGTGTTTTTGCATATAGCATACTCAAAATTTATGCAATTTTGATTATGCACGCAATTGAAGGAGCAACGTAAAAAGATGAATTGTTCCAAAGAACATTTTTTTTTTGTCATTTCTTCGCCTGAAAGTAAATTTTTGTTTTACTGATTATCTTGCAAAATTCGGTGGTTAGGTTCCAAAAATATAGCGCTTTACAGAATGTTTAAATCAATATCCCAACTTTTAAATGATCTTATATGGTTGTTCATTAAAGTTACACTGAAAAACAACATGATTGCTATTAGTGACGAATTTTGTAATTTTGAGCATTGGTCGAGCGGCGAGGACAACACCTGAGCTAGCCCATCCCTTTCCCAATTTCAACGTTACGCGAACAGAAGGACTTTGACCAGATTTAACATGCATTAGCTTCACTACACGATGGGTCTTTGATGACATCACGGCTCGACAGAAACAACGCCGTTTGCGAACTCACGATTATGCCCACTAGGTGTCCACGGCCCCCGAATTTTAAAAATTACAATTATAAAACTAAAGAAGTGACTACCATTTTGGCCAAATTAAATTAAAAATAACACTGAAAAGTTTGTAAAATTATAAAAGTTTATCGTGTGTACCTCCAGAAACACCAATGATAATAACAAATTGCTACTTCAGGGATGGGACGCCGAGAACGTGACGATCTTAGTTTTAATAAGTGGATCCTATGAAGCCCTAATTTAATTACTTGTAATTTTCTTTTCTATCGAGATATTTAAAATTTAAAATGTTTTTTTTTTCTTTCAAAACTACCGGCGAACGTTGAAGAACTGAAAGCCCGAATAACTGTTATCCTTCACACTGCAATATCAAACATGCTGAAAAAGTGGGGGTGCATTCCATTATTGAATGAATATTCTGCATGTTTTTGGTGATGGGTCACGTTGAACATTTATAATACTATAAACTTTAAGATGTTATTTTTAATTTAACGTGCCCAAAAAAGTTGTAACTACTTTGATTTTGTGATTGAATCTCGTTTCTTCGACAAAGTGGAATATTCTTTTGCAAACACGCTACATGATGCTCGAGTTTAAAACAAAATATAAAAGTTCATTCCTTCTCTTTCAGTTGAAAATGGGGATTATCAAATACAAGTAAAACATTTCACGTTGTTCACACATCATACGTTCATGGTCACGTTGAACATTTATAATACTATAAACTTTAAGATGTTATTTTTAATTCAACTTGCCCAAAAAAAGTTGTAACTACTTTTATTTTGTGACTGCATCTCGTTTCTCCCACAAAGTGGAATATTCTTTTGCAAACACGCTACAAGATGCTCGAGTTTAAAACAAAATATAAAATTGCAGTCCTTCTCTTTCAGTTAAAAATAGGGATATCAAATACAAGTAAAAAATTTCCATGGTGATAATAATATGAAAAAACATATTATTTTTCAAGTGTAACCATATTTGTTAATTTTGAACTTATTTATCACCTTTATGATAAATTAAACTTTAGCAAGAACTTCTTGGATTACGTATGTCAGTGTTTTCAATAAACAAAAGCTACCCGTTACAATAACAAATTAAATTATATATTGAGATCATGAAAGCGACTTATATCTCGAAAAAGTTTCCTTTTGGAGCCCCATTTTTAATGTGTAGAAATATCATTTAAATTGAGAAGTTAACCTATTCTATAATCAGACAAGAAAAAAACCGGAATCTTTACCAAAAATGGTAACAAAAACACCTTGTATGATGATAATGTCAAAATAGATATTGCGTAAATCTATAATAAAAATATATAACTGAAATAAAGTCTACGAATGCGTCTATGGTAAGACAAAAAAAAAAAATATTGTAGTAGGTTATCTGGTATTGTTATTTTTTTGCCAAATTAAAATCAATGAAATATATTCATGGAAATGAAAGCAATGCGTACAAGATGTTATTTGTTCCGATGATCGCACTCGAGGGCTGTTCTCGAGAAAACGTTAGAAGTCCTCTTCTTAGGAATAAAACTGAGAAAGAAACTAACATAATGCTAAATATTTATTACTTTTCTTACATCGATATAAGACAAGAATCAATTCAGTGAAATTTTGTAAGTCATGAAATTGCTATATATAGCAGGTCAATTGAAAAGTCCCCGGCCTGACACATAGATGGCGCTACTAGAATTAAATCCATATGTTGTTTTTTAGTGAGACCTAACCCTCAAAAGATGCGTGTATAAATTTGACAGCTGTCGGATCATTAGCTTGTGAATTATAGCATTTTCAGTGAAGGAACTTCAGTTATGGTGAAAAAAATGGATAAAAAGGAATTTCGCGTGTTGATAAAATATTGCTTTTTGAAGGGAAAAGATACAGTTGAAGCAAAAACTTGGCTTGATGCCGAGTTTCCGGACACTGCCCCAGGAAAATCAACCCTCAAGGATTGGTATGCTAAGTTTAGACGTGGTGAAATGAGCACCGAAGACGGTGAACGCCCAAAAGAGGTTGTTACCGACGAAAACATTAAAAAAATCCACAAAATGATTTTGAATGACCGTCAATTGAAATTGAATGAAATAGCAGACACTCTAAAGATATCAACTGAACGTGTACATCCTATCATTCACGAATATTTGGGTATGAGAAAGCTCTGTGCAAAGTGGGTGCCGCGCGAGCTCACTTTTGACCAAAACCAACGACGAGTTGATGATTCGGAGCAGTGTTTGAAGATGATCAAGCGTAATAAACTCGAGTTTTTGCTCGCTGGGAAGAAATTTTCGTCGAATGAAGAGGTGATCGCCGAAACTGAGGTCTATATTGAAGCAAAGGACAAATCGTACTACAAAAATAGTATCGAAAAGTTGGAGGGTCGCTATAATCAGTGTATCACCCTTGAAGGGAATTATGTTGAATAAAAAAAACTAATTTTGCCAAAAAAAATGTGTTTTACTATGGTAGGCCGGGGACTTTTCAATTGACCTCTTACGTATTCGAAATAAATAGATCTCCATTTTAAATCCAAAACAAATCCAGCTTTGTTTTAAATCTAAAGTAAACCTAGCTCTATTTTAAGCATAATTGCAATTATTTTAATGAAACATACTTTTGTAATTTATTTCCAAAGCAGCGACATACTTTCAATAATAATTCATTCTGCCATGCACTTAAATCTACTCTAATCTAATATTTATCAACTTCATTACGTTTCTAAAGTCCAATATTCTCTTCTGCCTTTTGCAGTCCAGTCCAGTCCTCTTCTGGCATATTTATTTCGTTCCGCTACTAATAAATGTCCGAAATTATGGCCGTTTCTGTGAAGGACGGTATTTAAATGGAATTTAGATGTCCGGCGAGAGAAAGCAATGACAAAACTGATATAATAAAGGCTATAAATTAGATCTTTTAATTAACCCTAAATGCCATGGATTTCGCATGCGCTTGTGGATCAGGAGAATTCTGCTGAGTTTGAAATAATTTACCCCATAATAAGGAAATTGTATTGTAACAGTTTAATCTATTTTAATCTGACCCCGGTGACTATATATGCGTTTTCTCGCCTACTGTCTCCAATTATTCATCAGAATTAGAATACACATTTCTGGAGATAAAATCGTATTTCTAAATTTAGATCTCAAACTGGACTTAAACTTTTAAAATCCGCTTGTTGAGCTTAATGATATTGATAAAGGATGAAAAATATATAATTAAAGACGTTATTAGATGAGTAAGTCCACCCTGGTTTCATAACGTAGGCTCTATCGCTTTTTTTTCTTTCAACTAACACTTTGGGGTCTTATATATGTGAACTGAAATTCTCTACCATTAAATGGAATGTGATTTATGTACATTAGAGTTATTGAAGTGTAATAAATGGGTTTGAAAAATTGTATTTATAAACAGCGAAGAAATTAATATTAAAGTTATGTGGTTCATGGTAGAGATAGTGAACTGAAGTTGTGAATGTGCGTCACCTGTATTATACCTGCCCTGGCTAAGGAGCATTTGGAAATAACATAAAAGTGATCTTCAAAGGGTTAGTGAATCAGATCCTCATCTCTAAGCCCGCTCAAACCCAATTGGTGTAGATCAGATAAATAATATGTTAGTGTGTTAAACGTTGTATTCTGACGCGCATAGGGCATTTTCACAGATTTAGTAAGATAGGAATTAAACTTTGAATATCCGTAGATCTAAATAACTTTGTTATCATCGTGCATGACTTTTTATTCATTGGACAATTGATTGGTGACTATTTTAATAGTTAGTATTTTAAAGTATAGTAAATTATAAAGAGGCGATACAGTTTGAATAATTAAATATGTTAATTGCTGATGTTTTTAGCCACCCATGGGGCTATTGTTTTAGTTCGAACACTTTTGACGTACCAGATAATTTTTAAATTTTTTACCCTTTGCTTCTATTTTAATAACATTTAGCTCAAATATATTCAACTTAGTAATTTATCGTTTCCTTTAACTTTAATACCGGAAAAGTTGATAGTTGTCCATTTCTCGATATCTCATCGTTTACTTTAATTCTTATATTTAATTGAGTAATTTAATAATAAATATAAAAAAAAGCGCACGCTGGGTAACTAAATCTGTTCTTTGCTAAACTTTGCATAGAACCTTTTGATTTACTTTGTTTTTGTCTTCAAAGTATTGCTTTGTTAGCAGATAATTTACCCTCGGTTTTAATTCCAAATAATAAATCTAAGATGTTTTTTTCCAGATAAACAAGTTGTAGCTTTATAAGAAAAAATTTTAAGTAGAAAGATAAGTAGTGCAATAAGGTTAATTACTGATTATTTGAACGCACAAGTAAAAGCTAATAATAATTTTTTTTACAAAATTTATCTCATTTCTACAAAATTTAATCGCGATGAAAAGTTGATCTAATATACACATGAAAAATTATAATCTTAGGATATTATTAATATTATAAAAATTATTATAAACTTATCATTAAAAATTAATGTTTTTATAAAGGATTATCTGATCTAGCTAACAAGAGACACAAAAAAGGAGTAAACCTTCTCGTGACTTATCATGTGAACTTAAACATAGCCTATCATATTAAAAACGATATAAATAAACATAGCTTCTCCTTTAAATTTCAACAAAAGCCTTATATAGCTTATCATGTAAACTTATACATTAACATAATTTGTGAAAATCCTCTTTTGTTTCTATCACTCATTTCCGCCATCGCAAGATGCCCTCAGTAACTTACCTTCTACAGTTAAGTACGGTCATTACTCAATCGAGAAATCCTATTGATCTTATTTCATCTCCCGAGGGGTTTACTGTCTTTGGTAAACACGGGTAACACGCTCCCGGGATACTTAAGCGATTCTTCTCTGTTTTCAATCCTCCTTGTCAACCAATCTTATGATTTTTTTCTTAATATTTTTTAAAGAATCTAGATCATAGCTACACCCTGTTTGGTGCACTCTTGTGGTGACTGGATGTAAAAGAATAGATCCAATATAGCTGATGCACTTCGTACGAGTCGACTAAAATGGATACCCAGTGTCTAGGGGTATAGCCAGGCACCCTGTGTCTGTAGATTATATCAGGCGACTATTCCTTCAGTTTAGGGGACCTCAGGGACTTGCCTTATATTTGTAAGTAACTGCCATCATGATCCCAAAGTACCCTAGTGATCTTTGGTAAACGCACATGAAGGGCCTCCGATATATCCTAGCGATCCATCTCTCCTTTCGACCCTCTTTCTTGTCAATAAATTATTATTTATTTTTGAATTTTTTCTCACATCTAGATCACAGCTTTACCTTGTTTTGCGGAACATGGCCCTGCCTGATTCCTACGCCATTGCAGTACTATCATTCACTCGTTCTTTTTTCAAACGTCCAGATCTCAGCTTTTCCTTCTTTTTTTGCACAGCAGAAACACAGTTTTGTTTGGCACAAAGAGCTAGATGCTGCTCTGTTGTTTGGTACAGTAGGGCCACATATGGCTCTTACCCCATTAAACTTCACCATCGTAAGGTAATAAAAATTCAGTGTCTAATGTAACTAAATCAAGAAATCGAATCCTTAATTGAATTTTAATTTCCTGATAGAAGAATCAAAAATTTAGATGCGTATATGTATATAACGACTGTGCCGCAAAACATTCACACATCAACTAGAAAAGATAGTCAGAAAAGGATCCTTATCTCACCACCATTAAAAGCAGGACCTAGTCTGGAAATAATCCAATATCAATGTATGCTTACGCACAGGACCAATCTTGTACTTAAACCCTTCCGATCTCTCCTCCTCGCTCTCAGTATAGCTGCAATTGTTACTACATTAAACTCTTTGCAGCTTTTAAATAATTTCCACTTTAATTTACATAAATCGTGGTTCATTCACAAGATCATGTTCTGAAATCATATTATAGCCTCAAAGGTTGGTTGAAGGGAAATGTAGTGGGGAGGGGGAACTCGTCACAAATATATCACATAAACTTATGCAAACATATATACAACTTTTTTTCAAAAATGAAGTTGACAATACACTTCCCAAACACAATTTTTGGTCAATATATCGACTTTTTTAATGTTTAGTCTCTTATTACAACTCGATTTTTTATCTTTACAAATCTGTTTGAATTTTGTTTCTGTCATATTCAGAAGTTAAATTACAGCTTTTTTTAATATATTACTTGATCGTGAATTGTTCTGACCGGACAGGTACTAAAAGCGACATTTTTCATTTATTTTTTTCAGATATTTCTGCAAAACGCAATATCTCAAACCGTTAAGTGTCAATGAATCTGATATCTTATATATAGGTTTTTTAAACACTTTTTACACAGAATTAATTATTCTTGAGATTTGATACTAAGTAGAAGTTTTCTATTTTGCAATGAAGTGAAAATTGCAATGAATTTTAAAAAAAATTTCGGTGTTCATAACTCGAATTACCGCAAGTTCCTACGTAAGGGCTATATTATCAAAATAATATTATTCAGTTTACAAAATTTCGATTTATTTATTAGCCACCTAAGGGGCTATTGTTTTAGGTGGGGCGTTTTGGTGTACCAGATCCTTTTTCAATTTTTTTTATCCTTTGCTTCAATTTTAATTAAAGTTAGCTTATATATATTCAATTTAATAAATTTATCATTTGATTTAATTTTAATTACATGTAATTTAAATATATTCAATTTAAAACTTTATAGTTTGCTTCAATTTTATTTACATTTTACTTAAATACATTGAATTTAATAATTTATCGTTTGCTTTAATTTTAATTACATGTAGCTAATATAATATTCAGTTTAATAATTTACTGTTTGCCTTATTTTTAATCATATTTAGCTTAATTATATTCAATTTTATAATTTATCGTTTCCATTAATTTTAATATCGGAAAAGTTTACTATCGTCCACTTCTTGATATTTCATCGTTTACTTTAATTCTTATATTTAATTGAGTAATTTAATAATAATTATAAGAAAAATCACACCTTAGGTGGCTAAATCTGTTTATATAAAATTTGCAAAAATTTGCTTAGAATCTATTTTATTATATATTATTTTCTTTTGAATCACCCTATTTCGCGGAAAGTCATAATATTTGCTTTAAATTTGTATAAAATGTCCTTTTGACAGTAAAAATACATATTTTTCTTAGGTGTTTTTCTAATTTTGTAGCCCCATAATATCATAAAATATTCATTTGTTTGCAAAATTTACAAAATTAAATTACTGAATTACAAAAAAAAAAAAAAAAAAAAAAAGTTGTAATTTAGAAACTTTCTCGTGCTGTTTACCTTAAGAAAAGTATTTCTTTCATTATGACAAGAAATAACTTTCTCCCACCCTACAAAGTATCTGACTTCAATTATATTCCACATTCTTGAATCACCCCATCTATTGAGTATATAACTATATTTATATATATCTCAATAACAGGCATCTGCGGTCGCTGTATATTACTTTTATTGAAACTTGTATTTATCTCTCTCTTTATGTCATTTATAACTCTATCATCTTCAAAGGACACGAGAGAATCTCTAGCCTTACTTTGGAGAAAACTATCCCACAGAAATAAGTCTAGTTTGTTGGAACATTGCCATATGGTCTGTCTGACTGGCCGAGAAATATGACCAGTGGTCACGACCACCACAAATTTTCGCGTATTTTCTTTTATTTGCGTTTGTTTGTTTTTTCTTATGGTTGTTCCAGCGTTTGTTTTATGTGTGTGATTGTTCTGTGAAACACATATAGTGTAATGTAACGTTTTGTTAAGGAAAGTCAGAATCAACTGCAGTTGAATCGGAATGTTTTATGGACAGTGAAAGAACTCAAGTTATCTGAAATAAATAGATGCCGATATCTGCGAGGGTGGTTCAAAAAGTACTTGTATTTGAAGACAGATGGCATCATTGAGGTAAACTGCGGTTACCACTAGGTACTGTCATCTGTTTAATGGAGCCAAAACAAATTTGACACTTATTCATAAGTTAATTTTTATTTGGTTTTCATTTGTTGCCAAATTAAATTTTATTGCTACCGCGTTCAAGTAGTCGATGTATTTTGCGACGAGTGGTCATTGTCAATGAGATTTGGATTCATCATTAGGGAACGAAATCAAGCAAAAAGGAAAACGCTTGATTGCTTCTTGTGAATCTTTTCTAAAAAGGTGAAGATAGTCTCATCGACAGGAAAAGTGACGACGAAACATTTTTGAGGTGCGAAAGGCGTCATGATCTGGAATACGAGTAACTGAGACTTGGACAGTTTTCTGGTGAGTCATGATGCTTACTAAAAACAAACCATTTTCAAAGCTACGAGCGCCATCTGTTGGATTTTCTAAGGACGTATTGAACAACCCTCGTACTTCTCTCATTATTCCCAAAACTTAAAATGAAACTTAAAGTTGTTATTTTCATGATATGTCGGCTATACAACAACCCGTGCATCTATAGGAGGTAATATCGCAAAGCGAACTAGAACAGACATTTAAAGCATTATTAAATCGCTGTAACGCGTGCATTGCAGACGAAGAGGCTTCTCTTGAAAAAAGAATCAAAAACAAATAATACTTTCTTGTCTTTATTTCTTATTAAGGACCCAATATGGAAAATTATTTGACGCATTCTGTATATAGTATCATCACTTGAACCAAAGCATTCAGTTTCATCATTGCAAAAGCATTGTTTAGTCACTGTAAATAATTAAATTAAAGACTTTGGGCAATTCGTGGTTTTCTCTTCTTTAACCTCGGGGACTTCAATCGAGTTTAAATGCATAAAATTACGTTTCTTCCCAACCAAAATGAAACGTTATTAGGTAAATTAAATAAAGATAAAAGTGAAGTGACGTAATTTAGAGATAATTATATATAAATGAAATAGAATTAATGGGAAATGAAGGGAGATATAGGATAACGACTTGCTGAAAGAAAATTGTAATTCTGTGGTTTTGTGGATTGAAGAGAGTTCTACTCAAAATATTAAACTATGTAGTTATTGTTGTTGAGAATTGTCGAATTTAGTACGAGTAAACTGGTAAGATCCGATTTCTTATTTAAAACATAAAGTAGGATTGAAAGTTAGGAGGGGGTCCGAAAGGGTGTGACATTAGTTATTCTTCTATGATAATTAATAAGCTGTTTTATTTCGTTCTTTCATGTCTTCAATTGGAGTTGGTCTTTATTGCTTAATATATGTTATTAAGGTAAGGCAGAAGAACCGAGTAATAAAGGACAGTCGTTACAAACTGAATTTAGTCTAGTCGAGCTATTTTTCTCCTAAACGTACTTAGTATCAGATAAAATATTATATTCCATATCATGTGACATTAATGTTATTTTCTTAACGAAAAATAACCCTACATCTTAATTTAGAATCAGTAAATCTGTATTCGGATTGAAGTAATAAAAGATATTTAAAAAGCAAATTTCCAAACTCTACTTTTTGTTCCGATGTTTCTTTCTCATTATGTATTTCCAAGAAAATTCACTTTATTGATTGAAACTTTTTTGTTACACCTAAAATCGTTTGTAAATAGATTCGAACTGTGTAAAGATAAAGATAAATGCTGTGTGTAAAATAAGGTTGTCTGAGGATCACTCGTGGTAAAATTATCGTGTTCGCTCAATCATTACATTAATCATTTTTAAATGTAAAATATGACGCTCCAAATTTGCAATTATGGATTTGATCTTATTAGTAAATAATTCTCGGAGTAATCAGTGAATTACATAATCAGACAATCAAGTTTTTACTATGAATGTGGAGTGAAAACATTCTCGCATCTTCAAATCAAGAATAAACTGAAAAATCTACTAAACTAAATAACCACAAAAATGGGATCGAGTCAGGTATAATTATACTGGGTTAAATTCGAATCTCAGCTATCCGACAACCATTTAATCTTCTGGCACCAATGCCGTGTGCAAATATTACTCCTGTAAATCTAAACTCCTCTCAGTATTCAGACAGGCCTAATCTCACTGTCTGGTCTATTTTAACCCTCCAAACCCCCTTTCACATTCACTACAATACAAATGTACAGAAGTCATGGTTTTTTTCACAAGTTGAGTCTGTCAAATCAAATAGCGTCATAGAAAAGCTCAAATGTTAGTTGAAAGATAATGGACATGAGAACCTGTTACAAAATGGTGAATATTTTTCGCAGTTATAGTAATCCTATTATGCGAATTTAATCAGTGAGTTGTTTATTGGTCATAAAAAGGAGATATTTGTACTCTTCACGGAGAATAGTAATTACAACGAAACTACTATTTGAATTCCAGTAGTGATGCTGTTAATTCCCTGAATAATATATCTTTTTGCAAGTACCTTGGATGTATATGGGAATAATGTTTTTGTATGCCCCATAAAAAGCATACATTTCTCATTTTTGTGGTCATTTCTTTTTCCATGAAAGGATAAGAGTTCGCAGGTATAGTGAATCGAGTATGCTAATTTAATCATTCTGTTGTTTACTACTCACAAAAAGAATACATATAAACTCTTTTTGAGTAATAATTATGATCGAACATGGAGTCTAATTTCTGTAATATATATATTTATAATTCTTTTTTTTATAAGTGTCATGGATATACACGGGAATATGTTTGTATACCCCATAAAACATTCAATTCCTATTCCCCTTGTCATTTCTTCTACAGTAAAAAAAGTTTTTATTTGAGATATAGAGCATAATTTCCATTAAAGAAAAACGAGAGTAGTATCACGGGGCATAGTATTACATATCCACAAACTTCAGCAGATATTTTTGCAATGCAATGGAACTCTAAAGGATGCTGAGCGAGTGCAATGAATATTGGGGGGAAATATGAGCTTGTTTAGCTATTTACCTCAAGTTAGTGTATAAATGATAATATACACTGTACACTGTATAGTTCTTTCAAAAAAGGGATGTACCATAAACCAATTGGATTACTAATATTTCCCTCCATAATTGACCCTGTAATTGTTATTTAATATAAAGTAAATAAGTTTCCAAAAAAAGAAGAATTATAGAAGTAAAGAATTTAAACTCTTCCTCAGAAAGGTATTTCTTACGATAGCCATTTTTATTACTGCGTGGTTAGAGAAATCACCAAAAACAAATGCTTATAACTTGCGATCTATTGAAATAAATCGAATGCTTTATACACCATACGATAGATCTACTACCCAGCTTTCCCATGATATATAATCGGAAAGTTTTGAAATGTAATATCTCACCATTTTTTGATGAAGTCATATTTTAAAACACTAAGAAGAAGCTACAGTTTCTCATTCCGTCTCACAGCCGACAACGTAATAATGGACATAAAATGCGCCTACGGCTGCTAGCTGGTTATGTATCGTAATGGGTGAGTAAGTTCTACAATTCTTATCGCATCTGGAATTTATTTTTTATCATTGTTAATGGCTCAGAGGGAACTAAATTATGGTGCCAATGGAACAGAAAATTAACGTAGTTAATTAGCTTTTGAAACAGAATTTGTTTTCCAAAGCTTTGTAAAATAATGAAAATAATAATCTAAATGGCCTATGTTCCAATTTTCATTCCAATTCGATTATTAGACTAGAGGTATTTGAAAAATGTTTGTAGGGGGCTATTTATTAGATTACTTGGAACGCACGCAATCCATTATGATTTTCCTGGTTTTTTAATATTGCGTAAAAAATAGAATTATAATGAAAAATTGAAACTAATGCCCCTTAGTATTTGACTTTTCCCGCTTATTAGTTTGACCTTGAATATTTCCCGGCCTATTGGTGAGAATTCATGACATTTTTAAATGTAGGGCTTTTTGTCATGAAAAAATTTAAATATCAGAAACTTTTAGTATTACGATTTATTTTATTGGAGCTGTATTGAATAATTCTTATTTTTATTAAAAAAATTTGCTTCATATTTTTAGATTTCGAAATAGAAATATTTTTAGCTAGGGATAAAAAGATTTGAAAGGTGTGCAGTGGAATTTTTATCACGTCAAACGTTTGAAACAATTCATTAATACTTAGGGATCTGTTTTTAAAACTCATCTTAAATCATAAGCTTTCCCGTAAAATCTTACAAAATTTGAATTTTAGTCTAAATTTAAAGTAATAAATCAAAAACCTGAAAAATTCGACTTCGATTATAAAAAATGATAAGGTTTTAGATGTTAATTAATTAATCCATTAACACCATAGTTTATTAACATTGATATCAATTTTGTCCAGCTGCGACGAAAATTACGAAAGTTATTAAGTTTTTTTCCCCCTTTTTATATGACTCAACATTTTAGTAATAACAAATCCTTACACAGGTATTTTTCAGAGATAACGCAGTAACTCAAATAATTATATTTTACATTTATTTCCTGAAAAATCCGGAGAAGGTACATGTCTGTACTTAAATAAAAATTTCTCTTTTCCATATGTGTTTAATGTTTTTGAAATTTCTTCATAACATAAAATATATTTCTATTTTTTCAAGCATAATACACTCTCGAGTTGAAAAGAAAATATTTTATTTGTCGAAATTCGTCTGTTATGTAACATGAGAAAACACATTGTGAAACGGAAGCGAAATTCGTCTCAATTGAGTCGTCTGCTATGAAGAAACTTCAACTTTTAAATCAAATACTGCGGCAAAGTTGAATGAGACGAATTTAATTGAATCATTTTGTTTATCACATATTTGTATGATTTGAAAAAGAAAAAGTGACGATACATTTATTATTTTAAAATTTCTTTAATGACAGCGCGCCTAATATAAATATAATATTTTTTAAAAGTTATATTGGTTTTTAAAAGAATTCTAAGCATTGTTATTTCGGATAGTAAAATGTATTCGATGAATAGATATTTATTTATAAAGGAATAGTTAAAATTTTCACTAGATACTAAACACAGTATCATATGCAGTGATGTGCAAATGTTACTGGAACACGAAATATTTAATGTAAAATATTCGTGACATTCCTGTAATTATATGAAGTTTGTTCTATCATCCTTTTAGAATTTATTCTGGAAGCTTCAATCTATTGAACACACGTTCACTTTGTTCTCTAAAATACTGTAACACTATACCCCAAATATACAAGTATTACACAGGCTATCTTTCTTCTCTAAAATTATTCTTTTCATTATAATTTAGCATAATAAGACTTATTTGATAAATAGATATTATTTATAACTGAATGTTTGATTTTCACTGAATTCTAAATATTGCTTCGCATGCAGGAATTGCTAAACATTGTTGGAATTCGAAATATTTCATTAACAGTGTTCCGTGGCGTTCCTGAAATTATATAAATTTTGCTATTATCCTTTTAGAATTCATTCTGGAAGCACCGTTCCTAGTGGAACACCAGCAAACTTTATTCTCTAAGATACTAGTACAATATATTCCCTAAAATGCAAACGCGATGTGTTCTCTAAAATATAAATACACGTTATTCTTTAAAATACAAATGAAAATTAAGTACACTTTATTCCATAATATAATTGTGGCCGCGGGAGCCTAGTGATCATGGTTTCGGACTCGTGGCCGGGGTTTTTCGTTCAGTTGCGAGTTCGATCCTCGGCCGCTAAGGGCCCCCCCCCCCCCATGTAGTCGGGGATGATGCACGTTAAGTCGGGCCCAAAGTCCTCCCGTTGGCGTGATGTGGAAGTTAGGAGAAGGGGTTGCCAGCACAGGTGTCGTCCTCGTCACATGACCGTGGTTCAAAATTACTTGGTCCGTCCCCAGTAGCCCTCGTGTTGCTTCTAGTGCGACGTTAATAAAAACTAAACTAAACTCTATAATATAATTTTTATTATTGTTATTTAAAATAATAAAATTAATTCGTTAAATAAATATTTGCTTATAAATTTCCGCTATTGGGAGGCTAGGCGTTGATTGGCTGAAGGTTATTGTAAATACTAAATATATCACAGCCTACAGCGAATTATATATATTGTTGGAACACAAACTATTTCATTTAAAATATTCGTGACGTCCCCAACCCCTCTAATGATGTAACTTTTGTCATCGTCCTTTTAAATATTATTCTGAAAGCGCCATTTTATACTTGAAAATACAAATCAAACATATAAGTACACTTTGTTTGTAATTTTTGCATAGAATAATTAAATTTATTTGATTAATAAATGTTTGTTTATGTATTCCGGCTACTGGGAGGTTTGGCGTCGAATGACTAAACAGGCTAAATAGAAATGAATGTTTATAAATGAATTGTTGGTCATTATATGTACTAAATATACCATAGCCTACATCGAATTTCAAATATCGTTGAAACCCAAACGATTCCATTTAAAATATTCGTGACATCCCCTTCACCCTACAATAATATAAATTTTGCTATCATCCTTTTAAAATTTATTCTGGGAACGTCATTCCATGGAACACAAGTTGCCTGTTATTTTGTATTCAAGTAGGAAAATTACGATAGTACTTTTGTAAATCCTCCACCTGCCGCCATTCTCTAAAATATGTTTATTTTGTACCTTTTTTCTCTCTGTTTAGAACATTCTCCGTCGGTCTACATTTCAGAAAACTCTTTTGGAAAATGCTTTCAGACACGTTGGTAAAAAGACTCTAGAGTGGCAACTTATCGATTGAAAATAAGAATATTTTCATTCCAACGTAATTTTTGCTAACATAGGAGACGACAGAATACTTTCAGTAATAACTTAAGTGGCCTTATCGACTCTGAAATAATTGAATTATCTCTCCCCCATTTATCAGATATGAATACCAAAAATTAGTATTTGAATTATTGAAGAACCGAGAGCCGAAATTACGAATTAAGATAATCGATTCGTAAAGCTGATATGATGAGTTGCGGTTATAAGTAAAATGATTAAATTTTCTAGATTATCTTTTCCTGACGTTTTAATATGCAATTATGAATCGACATTTTATTTATTTATTTAACTAAGAAAAAAATAAATTCTTCAAAATTATATGTATTTTTTCTATATTTGTGTATTTTATAGTTTGTTGAGCAAAAATTTTTAAAACTATAATTTGTTTATCGGTTTAAATTGATTGATAATTTATTAAGCGTCACATTAAGAGAAGCAACACGAGGGCTATTGGTGACGGACCTAGGAATTTTGAATTTCAGCCAACTGAAGAGGACTACACTTGAACTGGAACGCAACTCTCCTAGTCTTCACGCCACTCGAGGATTTTAAGCTCGTATAGATTTAACGTGTCTCGACCTCGTTACACTACAGGCCCTTAGTAGAATCAGGACTCGAAAACACGGCTCGACTGAAATATTGCTGTTTTCGCATACTGGATAATTTATAAATACTTACACAATTATTCAAAATGATTCATATGATTTCTAAAATCCATATTTTCGAACTTAAACTGTACAAAATGATAAGTAATACTTGAATACAAATAAAAACTGTGGAAGTTTTATATTGTGAACAATAGATGGCACTCGTGTGCTTTTCTTGAAACTATTTCACGAAGCTGATTGAAAAGCTTTTACCTCGTAAGTGGCCAGATGATTGGATGTTACACAGTTGGCCACCTAAGTCACCTGATATACGATTCCCATGCTTAATCACCTGATAATCACTGTGATTTCTACCTTTGGGGCTTTTTGAAAGATTAAGTGTTGCGGCATTGTTATCCACAACTTTATTTGAACTCATACAACGGATTTCTCCTTCTCTACAATCCATTACCACTGACATTTTACAACATGTTTGGCAGGAATATACATATAGAGTCGACAATATACGTGTAACTAAAGGAATCTATATCTAAAACTTGTAATAACATTATTATATTTTCTCTTTGCATTCATGTATTACTTATCATTTTGTGTCGCTAATTTATGAAACTCAAACTTTTGAAATCGGATGAATCATTTTGTATAAACCTATATTTTAAATATGGACTGATTTTGATCAAAGGACATTTAGAATTATTCGTTTAAACATGTGTACGATAATTTTTAATTATATTTAAGGTTTTCAAAGTGTTCTTGTGCGTAATGCTAAGTGGAGATGACAATTATTCTTAAACACCCCTTAAATTTGTCTTGGTCATAAAATGCACCCTTAAATCTTTCCAACACTCACCGGAGGGCGGTACTGATCCCATTGAGAACCATTATTCTAGAACCTTTGAAATTTCGAACAATGATAAATGATGTAATAATAGGAAATAAACCAGTTTCTTACATAATCTCTTCACTTCCAAACGAAACCAAACGTCAGCTCATGGTAACATGAGCTCATGAATGACGTTGTTTCATTGGAGTGTCATAGGTACGATTCATTCCTTTTCCATTTAAAAAACCCGTCATGAAACGGGGTTGATGCAAGTTAAATCTATCAAGTCTCAAAGTCTTTACGCTGGGTTGGTGTGATAGTTAGGAGTGTGGGATGCAAGTCCAGGTGCCATCTTCATCACTTGACCGTGGTTCCAAATTACGAGGTCCCTCTCCAAATTATGAGGCCTTTGTTTTTCTTCCAAATGGATTGTTAAAAAATGGTTAGTCAATCAGGCGACGGTCTGCGAAATTTGAACAATGGTTAAGTGATGTAATAATGTAAAGTGAACCAGTTCACAAGGTCTCTTCCCTTTCCTACTGCTCCAAAAGAAGTCCTTCCAATTTTTTTAGTGTACGACAATCATTGTTCTACATGACGACGGAGAATTTCAGATACTTACAAAGGGTTTTCATATAAAAAGTTACGAAACGACACTGTTAGTATATATTAAAACTTTATTCAAAATATTCACCATAGATCTGAGCCCAACGATCTATTTGACTAACGCGCCGAAGAATTCCTTGTTCCCAGAATTCCTTGGCAGTGACGAGATCCTGTACTGCACAGCGTCCTTCAGTTCGTCGTCTGAGTTAAAGCTCTAGGTCATCCACCTTGTCGATAAGATCGGCCGTGATGACTGCGTTTGCCTTGCCTAGTCTCGAGAGATCAACCAAACTCTCAGATCACTGCGCCTTTTTGCATGAAAAGGGGCACTCCATTTTCTCACTGACTTGTCGGACACACACTCTCCCCTGTTTTCGGTCACCATCGGACGATAAATAGCGGACGGTTTGAAACTTTCCGCCGTCGGCAATCGGATAAAGCCTCGCTGCTCCTCAATCGTCGAATTTTGCAATGTGAATGCCATCATGTCTTCATACGCACTGCCGCTTCAATTGGATGGCGCACTGTATTAGAGCCTCTTTTCTCTCCTGCGCATGCTCCGATTCACGCCAGAGAATCCATTCGCATCCCTAGATGTCTGGCTACGTTCTTTCATAGCAGCAAAGGCAAATATGTTAACGGTTCCGTTGTTACGACGTTCCGTACCTTTTCATTTGAACACCTCTTGTATTTGACAAAAACAATTTTGGACCTTTGAGTAGCTGAAATGTCGTTGTTTTCGAATAACAAATTCTTCTTTTGGGAAGAGGATTTCGTAGTCTTCATATATATTCTCACATATATTCTGTTAATAAACAGATGAATTAAATTACTCAAAAATTTAAAATCGCATGTGCTTAGTAAATAAAAATTTAAGTAATTTTATAAGTATGAAATAACTTTTCATATGGAAATAATCTGTAAGGATTTTTAAGTAGATTAAAATCGGATCTGATTACTAGTAAAAGGATTAAAAATCTTTTTTTAGATTAATCAGATCCAATTTGAAGAAAAATAGTGTTCTAAAAAACCCTTCCAAACTGTGAACATAACATTCTATTGTGGAATAATCGAATGTTTCTAAACATACAGCTTTCGCTAGGGAAATTTGTTTCATTTCACTTTACTATTGTTATCTGAGTGCTGGTTCACAATTGCGTGGGTACTTCTCCCACAAAATCAGGAATGTAATCATTTTTTTTAAAATTACATAATGTTTCATGAAAGAGTAAATCTAATTTATCGCAATACCAAAGCAATTTGGTATTTGAAGAACGAACAAAAGTTAACTGAATTAAGAAGAAAATATTTCAAATGTGTTTTGGGATCGTGTGATAAAAAAAATTATCTACACACTATTGTATGTATGTGTGTAAATATTCAGAATTTCTTACTTCCTGGATTATAAATTTATTAATGCAGTGTTTATATTTAATATGAAAAACAACAGAAGAGTGGTAACACTACGGCACAAATCGGTTATTTTTAATGTGTTATCATGGCAGTAAAATATTTTCAGAATGTTTGAATAGGCTTAACTTATTTGTACGAGAAACAACAGATTTTTGCATCCATTTTACTAGTGAAAGAGAATCAATGAGCACTTCACATTCAACGAGTTGTTCTTATTTCACTTAATGAGAGAGAGAGAGAGATCCTAAGTCTGAGTAATGTGTATAATTTTTATAAATATTTATATATTTTTTCATTCTTTTACTATGTTTTAATATTTATCTCTTTTTTAATCTTGTTATCTGTAATGAAATGAAACTTTACGTAAAGTGTATCTAACTCATAAAAACAATGCATCAATTTTCAGTACACGTTTTAATACAGGGTATTCCGAAACTCACGGGAAAAAAATTTAAGGGTTGATGGAAAACATCTAAACAATCAATATTTACCAAACAATGCAGCGGCTGAGCGCAAGCGGCGAACTGCTGGACAGCGCTGTAATGTAAAGCATGAAGCGCGAGCTTTCTTACACATAGTGTTTTCTACCGCGGATTTCAGGAGACATGGTGCCATGCCTCCTGAAATCCACGGTAGGAAAGACGATGCGTGCTCCATGCTATTCATTACAGCGTTGTCTAGCGATTCATCGCGTGCTCTCCGTCTATACATTGTATGATGAATGTTGGTTGTTTAGATGTTTTCTATCAACCCTAAAAAAAATTTCCCGTGAGTTTCGAAATGTCCTATGTTTCGGTTACAAACACAAAATTATTTAAGGCCTTTTATATGTTGTCATGCTCCCCCCCCCCCTCCAAATTTATAAATTAGCCAGTTGCATCTGCGAGTTTTCAATCACGGTCTGAAGAAAAGCAGCTGACATCACTCTTAAGGCTCCGTCAAGCATTTTGATTTTGTGGACGTAACGTTAATCCTATGGAAGTTCTACTTTAATTCTCACGTCTTTACTATTTGATCTATTTGAAGGTAATAAAGTGCATCTGGAAGAGCAAGAAATAATTAATGTTTCTGTGGAATTACTTTCTTCCCTCCGATTTTCAAAAATATTTTTAAAGTCCGGAAAACTCACAAAGGAATCATTAAAATGAGAATTAAAATATTTTTACAAATCGGAGAAAAAAAGTAATTCCTCAAAAGCCTTCATTATTTTTTGCTCTATCAGATGTACTTCATTGCATTCAAAAAGATAAAATAGTAAAGATGTGAGAATTAAAGTCGAAATTAAATAGGATTACAATGAGCTGACAAAATCAAAATGGTGGGGAGACGCGGGAGCCTTAATGACTTTATATAGTTATACTTAATTGAATATTTAAGTGGGATCATTCGAAAAAAAATTTTAATGGCATAATTTTAAAGCACCGTCTACTTCTGCCAGTGAGAAATATTTCAAATTTAGGTTGGAACTTACGATAGATACGAAAGGCGAATTTTTTTAGAAAATCTGTTTTTATCAAATGTCAATAAAACTCACAATATTGAAATATAAATTGTAATGTGGCTATTTCGGTAATTTTTTAATAAAGTTGTTAAGCGTCTTTTAGAAAAGACGCTTAGTAACCTAAGGTTTACCAAAATACTATTACCTTAAGGGTTACTAAAAAAAACTAATTAGCCCAAACAAAATCATAATCGAAACAAAAAACTCGCCAAATTTAGCGTGCACTCTTTACTTCATTTAACCAAATTTTAAACTTATGAGGATTTGAATATAAGCTTAAGATATCCATACATCTTCGGAGAAAATTTTTGAAATACATTGATATTTGTTATTAAAATATTTTTAATGCTAAAATATAACCTAAAACTATGAAAAACATATTTAATAATCTGCTTTTAATTCAAAAAAAATTTTGGAGTGGAAAACATGGTGAAAATAGTACATAAATTGATTATCCGAATAACGCTCGTAACTCAAAAGTAAGCAAAAATATCATTATTCTATAAATTTTATTTTATTCATTATAATAATTTTTGAGGCTGGTACTACTTTCATGAGGAAAATCATATTACTACATGTTTTAGTCAAATAACAATGAAAAATCATAAAAAAGTTATAACAATACATGATTTACACCTTTTTTACTAAAAACATATCAATTTTACAACCATGAAAGTAGTAGGGTTCTTAAAACCTATATAAGAAAGATGCTTGCAAAATTTAAATTAATTTGGTTCATATCTTTTTCTGATATTACTTCGCCTTATGTGAATATGTCGAGAAAACTCCTTTTGAGAAAAATCAAAAACAAACTTTCAAATGCAATTAAAAATTAGCTACCGAGTAAAATTTAAATCCCTGTAACTTAAGTTCTAAATAAGGTATAAGCAAAATTCAAACACTATTAGAAAGAAAAAAGTTTAAATTTTAAACTGACATTATAAAATTAGGCGATCGAAAATTTGACAAAAAATGACGTTTTAAAGGTGTACGGATAAGTTAAGTAATATTAACAATTGTTCAACTGACACTCAGAATGCCACACAACCAAATCCTTAAAATAATTAACGGTTCCACTGGCAAAACCATCAAAGACTCGAGAAAAGGCAAAAGATGGGAAAGCTTTGCCGCAGGAAGGGGACGTGTTCATTCGCGCTTGGGGCGTGCTGAAGCTGTCACGTGTTTTCACCTTGCGAAGGGGTACGACTAACCACAAGCACATCTCTACCGTATCGGTTTGGCTCCTGATTAGACCTGTCCTTAGGCCGCGGTAGCCTACTGGTCATGGCTTCGGATTCATGGCCAACGGTTTTCGTTCAGTCGCGGGTTCGATCCTTGGCCGCTAAAGACCCGCCGTGTAGCCGGGGCTGATGCACGTTAAATCTGTAGGGGACCAAAGTCCTCCCTTGTCGTGATGTGGATGTTAGGAGAGGGGGGTGCCAGCTCAGGTGTCGTCCTCGTCACTTGACCGAGGTTCAAAATTACGAGGTCCGTTGCCAATAACTCTCGTGTTGCTTTTAGTGCGACGTTAATATAAACTAAACTGAAACTAGACCTGTTCGTAATGTTGGTCTTCCAATATGGATGGCGATCACCTGCGGATATATATACCCACTACTGGGAGGTTCGGCGTTGAATGGCTAAACAGTTACGGATAGGCATATACTGAATATTTATAATTGAAATTTATATTCCATTAAAAAAGACATAAATTCTGACATGAAACTTTTATTGGAAATTAATATATATTTGAAAAAATCTTATATTAATGTATCTTGGAATCTCTCGTGACAATGTTAAAAAATTAAATATTTCTCAAATGTCTAAATGGCTTAAAATAAGTGAGCAAAAAAGAAGTAATTTCATTATTGAAAGTCATATTTAACTTAAGGTAGAAAGATTTATTGTCGAGGAAAGATATGTTTTAGAGATCAAACATTCATTTTAAGCCTTGTTTTCACAACGTGATTAATTTATTTTTAAATAAATTATTTAGATTCTAGAGATAAAGTGTAAATTTATATTTTTCACTTTTAAATGCGTGGCAGAGTATGCCTAAAATGGTTGAATTTTTTGAAAATATGTATTGATATATTTATATATATGTATATATATATGTACGTATAAATGTTAACAGCATACTTATTAACATACTTAAGCATAAAATAAAATTTGCTCGATGTGTTTCTAAACCACATATATCTCATTTCAGGTTGGACTCCGATCGTGGTTTGTCAAGAAAGTTTATTCTGGAAGGTAAGATAGAATTCTTAAGACTTACAGATTACTTTAACTATTACCATTCTTTGAGCTTGTTTGTTTCCTGGTAATTGCATTATTCTTGCATTACTATTATGACTAGTGAACTTTAAAGCTAATTGAAAACAGTTGTTTGAAGCTTTCTAATTCGAATTGAATACTTCACACTGGTATACTTTATTCCAAAATGCGTTAATGTGCCAGATGAAGCCTTTATTTTCCTTATTTAAAAAAACTTTTATATTGTAGTTTTGAAGTCTGTTTATTCAGAAAGTGTATTCAGCTAAAAAAATGTAAAATATATTTCAATTCGGAAAATAATTTTGAACACTGTTAGAAAAAATTTTTCTTGTAATATGTATCTTCTCTAATTATTGATTTTTTTTTTTTTTTTTTAAAAAAAAAAAACTTGGTTAAACATGAATCAGCGAGAATAATTTGAGTTCCATATAAGAATTTTTATTTTCTTAAAAATTGATATCATCAGGTTTTAATTCCACTGTATTTTTTTATAGTCAATGTACAGCAAATAATAGGATATTCCTTATATTGATTTGAACATAATCGAAACTAAAAAGTTAAAAATATATTATTTTTATTTTATCCTGAAGAGCTAATCTCACATTTTCATAGACATAAAAGTAAACTTTATTTGGCTTTGAAATATTAAGTTTTAATTATTGCTAAAATATATCGCGATTTGATGTATAATAAAATTATTTTTCTTGAAAAATCCGTCCAGGTATCCCCTATACATACAAACGCATTTTTACTCGTTTATGTATGCTGTGTTTTGTTATTATAAACAAATTTTACTCAAGTCCCTCTAATTAGACATAATTTGCCTTTTCGGTTTTTAATTTTACTCCTTTGATCTTTAAGTATTGTATTTGTATGACTGACATAACTTATTTTAAAAATTCTAATGATACTACTTTCATATTTATTATTACGAATAAGTGTGCCTATCATTGCACTGGAAGCAACACGAGATTTTTTGATGACGTAGTTTATAATTGTACGATCAGGTGACGAGAACGACATCTTAACTGGCTCCTCACTTTCTAATTCTATATCACAATAAAATGAAAGCTTTTAGACCTGGCAGTTTTAACATATATCAGCCTTGTTATGCAACGGGTCTTTGGAAATGCGAGATTCCAATCCACTACCTATCGATTAACCCTTTCGCTACCGGAGGGAGAAAAAAGAAGTGCTTCTCTGGGCCCGTGGCTTCTTAACGCGGAATGTTACGCTGTGCCCAGACGATTTTAGATATTAAGCTTCATTCGTGAAAAAAAATTCCTCTAAAATCGGCTATTCATTAAAATGTTTTGGTATTTACGTATATTATTTAAAATGCATTAACTTTAATATATACAAATGAAAAAAAGATTTAATAGAAAATTGAATGATCTATACATAAAATTACATAAAAAATCATAATTTTAAGAAAATACAAAATATATTTACATATGTTATATAAATTTCATGGTGTAATGATGTATCATTATATGGAATACATAGATATAAAAGATAAATCTTATTTTGCTTTATGATATATTTATAAAAAAAAATTCAATGCATAATACAACGTCATATGTCTTTCACACATATTTTGACACTTCACGCAAGATTTTGAGCAAAGGGCACATCTTAGTCCCCACCCACCCTTTTTTTTTTTACTTTAATGTTTATGTAAAGATTTGGATTATTTTCGCTAACATTACTGTCAGATTCATTCATTAGTTCGCAAATCTCAGTATCTGATAAATACTTTCTTTTCGTCATGACTGTCGCTACAAATAAAAACCGACAGAATGAAACGAACAGCTGAGAACATCTGAAAAGTCGTAACCCCATTGTTCTTTGGTGAAATTAGTATAACGACGGACCAGTCCTTTTTGGACAAATTTTTTATTGAAACTTAACAATAAAAATTAATAGTTCAATCATAAGCACAGTTATTGTGGGTGTCAACGTGACAGTATTTACCCACGTCCGTTATTGCTGAAAGTTGTTCAGCTTCCGTTACAGTTATTGTGGGTGTCAGTGCGACAGTAGCTACCCACGTCCGTTATTGCTGAAAGTCGTTCAGCTTCTGCCTAGTTTTAACAGTTGACCGGTAGGAGGCGCGCACATGCGTCAACATCCCGCCCGGCCTTGCCATGTTCTCATGCAAGAACTTAACAATTTATGTAAATTATTAAAATGCAACATTTTTAAGAATTAATTATTACAAGTAAATAATAAGTGAATTAAATTCACAACTAAATATACCACATTAATATATGAGTAGAGAAATAGTTCAAACACAGAAACAATGATGAAATATATAAACATAAAAAAATAGCCAATATGTAGTAAATAATTCGATACATGATACAAAATGGAATAAATTTAAATTGGTAATGTGATATACAATCATACATTTTTAACTTTCAATAGGTAATACACTCAGTATATTAATGGACCTTTTAAAAGTACCGTTACTAGTTTTGATATCTGCAACTCTAACTTTTTTATCCATTCCCGGATAAATTTCTACAACTCTTCCTAACAACCATTTACAAGGAGGAAGATGTTCTTCCCTAATTAAAACCATATCTCCTACTTTAAGATTTTCTTTATTAACTATCCATTTTTTCCTTTGTTGCAGGTTATTTAAATATGATAGGCTCCATTTTTTCCAGATCGTTTGAACAGACTTGGTTATTCTTTCCCAAGCCTTTAGACGATTTGTTTCACAATTTATAATAGATGGTTCTACTATAGCTGTAATCGGTCTTCCGATTAAAAAATGAGCTGGCGTCAAAACCTCCAAATCGTCTATGTCGGCTGAAAGTGGAGTAAGGGGTCGAGAGTTCAAAATTGCTTCAATCTGCGTAATTAAAGTTAGTAATTCTTCATAACTAAATTTTGAATTTCCCGCAACGCGCTTGAAATGGTATTTGAATGACTTTATATTAGCCTCCCAAAGACCTCCCCAGTTAGGACTTCTAGGGGGAATAAATGACCATTCGATGTTTTCTTCTGCAAAAAAGGTAAATAGAGACTCTTCTCGATCTCTCACCAATTTAGTCAAAGTTTTCAATTCCCTGTTAGCTCCAACCATGTTGGTCCCATTGTCCGAAATTATTTTACAGCATTTTCCCCTTCTCGATATAAACCTTTTCAGTGCCGCTATTAGTGCTTGAGAAGTTAAGTCACTGATTATCTCTAGGTGAATGGCCTTTGTTACAAGGCAAATAAGTATACATACGTATACTTTAATTTCAGGACCTTTCCTCTGATATTTATTTTTGATAAGAAAGGGTCCACGCAAATCGATACCTGTTGAATTAAACACTTTATCAGGAGTAATCCTTTCCTTTGGCAAATTACCCATTTTTTGAGAACATATTTTAGGATTTGCTTTAAAACATTTTATACAGTTATGAACAATTTTTTACAAACATTTCGCCCATGGATAGGCCAGAATTTAAGTCTAATTTGATAAAGCAAATTTTGGGCTCCAAGATGAAAATACTTTTCATGATAGTATTTTACAATCATTTCAGTCAATTTACTTTTTGCTGGTAGCAAAATAGGGTGTTTACCTGAGTACGGGAGTTGCGAATTTTTGAGTCTTCCTCCCACTCTTATGATACCTTTATCATCTAAAAATGGGGACAAATTTAAAATCTTACTTTTATGGCAAATATCATCTCCATTTCGCATAGCTGTCATTTCTGTATGAAAAGACATAAGTTGCTCTTGTTTTAATAAAAAATATTCTGCTTCCATCATCTCTGATGTGAGTGATCCCTCTTTCCTATTTCCAGGATTTTTACAATTGAATATAAACCTGAAAAGGAAACTTAATACTCGAACAATAGTTAGAAATCTATTACTATAAATAAGTAAATAATCAAAAATAGTTTGATTTAAATTTAAAGTTAACACAACATTTTCTTTTGAGTCCTTCGATTTCAGTTCAGGCAAATACTCTTCTTCATTAAGTTCTGGACACTCAGAATCAGTACCTGAGAGTTCATCAAATTGCAAAAATGATGGATCATTCCACCATTTATCGTCAGATAAAAGGGAGTCAGCACTAAGTCCCCTAGACAAGAGATCTGAGGGATTGTCCTTACCAGAGCAATGAAACCAAGAATCAGGATCCGTTAACTTGGTGATCTCCTGCACTCTGTTGGCCACAAATTGTTTCCATTTTTTCGCAGAACCTTTAATCCAGAACAGAACTATTTTGGAATCTGTCCAGTGGAACACTTTGCATTCCTTTTTCTTGCAGATGATTTCTTGCACTTTAGAACTCAAACGAGCCGCAACTAAAGCTCCCAAGAGTTCAAGTCGAGGTAAGGTAATAGCCTTCAGAGGTGCCACTCTCGTTTTTGAAGTGAGGAGATTTACAAGCACTTCATTTTGTTTTTTCACTTTCACATAAATCGATGCTCCATAGGCAAGTTTAGAAGCATCGCAAAAGGTGTGGATTTCGATGAAGTCATTTATCTCAGAATTTGTAAAATCAAGAATAAATCTTGGAATTCTGAGTTTGTTTAACAAGGACAATTCCTTGCTCCAGTTTACCCACCTTTCCACTATTTTCGGGGGTAATTCTTCATCCCAAGTGATTTTATTCTTCCAGAGTTCCTGAATGAGGCATTTCATTCTTATAGTGAAGGGGGAAATCAATCCAAGTGGATCAAATATTTTCCCGATAGCTTGTAACAGGAATCTTTTAGTATTTTTGTTAGTTGAAATGAATTCTAGCAATCCTTTAGTATCCAACGTCAGACAATCATCTAGGGTTTGCCAAGCCAAGCCTAATACTTTTGTTTTGCTTGATCCTAAGCTGACGGATGTATCAACTGGATAAGTGTCGAAACATTTTGCTGCCCACTGAGACATTAAAGTGGTGTCGTTGCTGATCCATTTTCTCATCTCCATTCCTGCTTCCTTCATGATATTCTCAGTATGAAGAGATATAAGAAGTGCTTCTTCTCGAGTGTCTTGACCTGTGATCCAGTCATCAACGTACATGAAGGAATCTAGATGTTGTACAGTTATAGGATGACTTTTTCTATATTTCTCAATGTGATGTTTAACTGTAGCTGCTAGCAAAAATGGGCTAGCGTTAACGCCAAAAATAATCCTGTTGAAACGGTAAATTTGTAATGAAGGCATTTTTTTGTCGCTTAGATTACTTTCTGTCCACAAAAATCGTACAGCGTCTTTATGCTTATCCGCCAAACAAATTTGAAGAAAAGCCTGACGAATATCGGATGATATTGCAATCCGATTTAACCTAAAATTTATTAGCACATCTAAAAGGTTAGGATTTAAATTGGGACCAGGCCACAAGCAATCATTCAAAGAAAGTTCATTAGTTTGATGTGAGGCAGCATCAAATACAATACGAGTAGAAGTTGTGACTCGACCCTCCCTTTTTATTGCTTGAAGGGGTAAATAATATACCGGTTTGTGTATATTTGCCTCAGTATTTTTTACTTTCTCTATAATCCATTGATTCAAATAATCTTGAATCGTTTCTAGGTATTGAGAGTGAAGTATTTTATCTCTCTGTAACCTTCGCCACAAATTTTGGAAACGTTGTTTTGCTACAGAAAAGTTATCAGATAATTCTTTCCAGTTTTTACGGAATGGCAGTTCTACTACGTATCGTTCATTATTAAATTGTATAGTTTCTTTAAAAATATTCATAGCTTGATCATCTTCATGGTAGTAAGGGTCATCTTTTATGCCAAGAGATTCAAGTTCAAAAAAAAGTTTTAATGTGTCCTCGACAGAATTATCATCCTTAAGGAGATAACACGATAAGTTTTTATTATTTTTGTTTTCCTGGAGCCGTCCACCAGCAACCCATCCAAATTCAGTTTCTCTGAATATTAATTCATCATTTACTTTGTAAACATTATCTTTCATTATTCTTAAGAAAATATCGGCGTTTAATAATGCATGAATCTCTTTAGCTTCAAAAAAATAGGGATCCGATAAATTTAAAAATTCGGGAATTTTTATTTCTGAAATATCTAAGTTAACACTAAGTGTCAACCCAGTAATTTTTTCAGTCACAAAAAATTCTATGTGTTCCTTAAAACCACCATTTTCGTTAGAGATAAAAGTACTCATTTTTCCCTTTAAATTTTGTTTTGTTGAATTGAGTCCAGAAACGGAAGTCTGTATTTTTTCTGATCTAATACCAAGAAAATCACACATTTTTCTAGATAAAATGTTTATATTTGAAGCGGAATCAAAAATCGCTGTGCATTTAACGAATCTTCCTTCCCTATTTTGCAAAAGTATGTGCCCAGTTGAAATTAAAACGGTCTTTCTGTTCGGTCTGACTGCTTTACTAACGATTGTATTACAGAGGGTAGAAGAAGTTATGACTTTTTCTTTCCCCAATGCGAGTTCTTTTTTTGCTGTTGTTTCAGGATCTCCTTCGCAGGGAGACGTTACTCTTTCACCCCCTAAGTTGGGGAGCGTTCGTACTTTGACCCCTTGTTTATAGCAAATAGTTTTTGAATGTTTCCCTCCACAGCTGCAAAGGAAGGTCGAAGTACACTGAGATTTCCTGTGATTTTTTCGTAAACACAGTTCACATAGTTTATGCAATCGCACAATATCTAGTCTTTTATAGGGCGTTAATTCTAGGAATTTTTTACATCTGTATATTGGATGAGGAATTTTTTACATCTGTATATTGGATGAGGAATTTTTTCATTACAAACTATGCAGTTCTTATTTTCAATATTTTGATTCGTTAAAAGAGTTTTAGTTTTGAAAGAAAAATTAGATTTTCTTATTATTGTTTTTGTTTCGTCCGCACAATTTCTATCTACGGATAAAAGGATCGTTTCGCGTTGTTCTAAAAATATTATAAACTCGCTAAATGTCGGAACAGCTTTGGCTTTTAGACTCAATTCAAAATTCTTTTGGGATTCCTTATCTAATTTTTTAAGCATAATATTCAATAAAAAGATATTAAATAAATCATTTTGTTCGTATTTAAGTATTTTCAAGGCTCGTAAGTTTTTCTTAATGCAATCAATCATTTCACGGATTTCCTTAGGATTTTCTCGTCCTATTTTCTTAAAATTTAAAATTGATTGTACATGTATATCAACGATTAATCTTTTATTATCGAACCGTGATTCAAGTGCTTCATACAATGAAAAAAATTTGTCGAAAGTGGAGGTAAATTCTTGTACTTCATTTGATAGACATGAATTTAAATAATATAGTTTCTGTGACTGCGTTAGTTGGTTGTTCGATGTTATTAAATCATCGAATTGAGATTTAAAATTGCTAAATGTTTCATATTTTCCCGAAAACATGGGAAGTATTATGGGTGGAATATTCATTGGAACAAAGGAAGTTCGGTTTTCATATTTATTATTTTCAACTGCAGTCACAGATGTTTTATTATTAGAGTTAATTAATTTTTTAATTCTTACCTCCAAATCTTCAAGGCGAATTTCGTTGCTTTCTAAATCGTCTTCAAATTCAGCTACTTCATTGGGAGTGGCACTTTCAAGTCCAAAGAAGGTATTTTTTAGTTCATCTATTTTCGTCTGAAGTTGCAATACTTTTTTTAATTTAACTTCTAGTTCCATCGAATCAACATCATCGGACACTTTATCAAAAAATGTTTCGATTCTAGTAATATTTCCTTTCAAGGAAGTCTTCACTTTGTTAAGTTTTTCTATACTATCCATAGCACAGTTCTACGGCCCGACTGGACCAATTAATGTTCTTTGGTGAAATTAGTATAACGACGGACCAGTCCTTTTTGGACAAATTTTTTATTGAAACTTAACAATAAAAATTAATAGTTCAATCATAAGCACAGTTATTGTGGGTGTCAACGTGACAGTATTTACCCACGTCCATTATTGCTGAAAGTCGTTCAGCTTCCGTTACAGTTATTGTGGGTGTCAGTGCGACAGTAGCTACCCACGTCCGTTATTGCTGAAAGTCGTTCAGCTTCTGCCTAGTTTTAACAGTTGACCGGTAGGAGGCGCGCACATGCGTCAACACCCATAAAGGGCCATAAATTCTGCTTCGAACTTCTAAGAAGCAAGAAAGAAAGAAAAAAGCAAACCGAAAGCAAGTGCACCCTTTAAATCATGTCATTATATTTAAAGAGCCGCTCCGCTACACGTGCTTTTAACAATTACCCCCTCCTAGTAGCCAGAAGTGAAATCCAAGCCCATATCACCAAGGTCAACACTCCAAATAACCTATCTATATAGATTTCGAGGTATTGTAACGCCATATAGTAACATTAAAAAATCAAATAAAACGTTCTCATCAAGTGAATCTCTATTGATACGTTGAGCCTTCGAAGACACTCACACAGCGTATCACCCGTGATACGCTGGGAGCGAACGGGCTAAAAGTCTCTTACTCTTCTAGAGAGATTACTGCAGCCCTGTGCAAATATGTAACATATAATTTGCTTACAATAACTTTTTCGCACAAAACTAAAATTGCAAGCAAGAAAATGTGACAAATTAACGCGTTGAACCATGTTGCTGGAGTACGTGTAAGTTAAAGCGACTTCTTAAAATTTCTCATAGAAATTAAACCGTTTGAATATTATAAATAGATTTACAGGAGCTCGCTTTAACAACGCTAACAAAAATTAAAACTCCTGATAACTATTCCGAAAGGGAATTCCTTTTGGTCTAGCTGATAAGAACACTGCTAAAAGCGATCAAACAACTTTTCTTAGACCAAATCGACAAAGGTTCGAAACACAACTGGCACTCAAGGTCAAGAGTCTTCTGCTAGGCCAGGCGGGGAAAACATCACATCCGCCGAAGTGGTGATCCAGGATTTGAATACTAAATGGCAGCGCAGTCTAGAACTATTGGCTGCGTGTATCCCCAATTAAAACCTCCCTCTGTCTAACTAAGACAACTCCACATAAATCACATATGTTGTATAGACTCGCAATCTCAACTCGATACAGTCGATGACGTCAAATGGGAACTGTTCATAACGAAACTCAATACAACAATGAAAGAATGAATATCAATTGCAGTAATGTCTGGAAAAACAACCTTCTCTTAAGTTTGTGTCATCACGATGATACTGGAGGGGGAGTATGGGGCGATTCTTTTCAACCATGACGATAGAATTTTAAGCGCCTCAATTAACTAGCCCGAGTGTGAATCCCTTTAGGTCTGGTTGATAAGAACACTGCCAAAAGCTACCGGAGAACTTTTCTTTGGACTCAAAGATGGAAGGTTCAAAACATCGAAGGCACTCTGGACCAACTGACCTCCCTGAAAAACCTCACACCTAACCAAAAATTCTTAAATTTCTTTCGAAAGTTTCACTGAGACTTAAAAAATGGAGGAGATGAATATATATTTTAAGGGAAAAAAATAGAATACCAAATATGTCTTTTGTAAAATGCACGTTGTCTCTCATTTTTATGATATTCTGAGCATTATCATTTTTATGGCATATCGCTGTTTGGAATTTTTATTCTTAAAAAATATCAGGCGTGTTTTTCTCTACTTTGCCGTTTTTACCTTTCGTTATTATGCTTTTATTTTCCTGTGAGCAACTTGCCAGTAGGGATTGCATTGCCAATAAGCCAGTTTACCGATTTACAAGGCAAATAACGAATTTTAGCCTTAAATTGCTATCGGTATATAATTCGGTAAATTTTGTACATAACTGCAATACATTTATTTGTATTTATTCACTGCGGTGATAGCACTGAACAATAGTAGCGAAGCTTTGGGGTTGAGCGCAGGAGAATTTGTACTATTCTCTGCAGCTATACACAGGTTGCAATAGCACTCGCAATAAGATTAAGGTTGTAAGAATCTCTAACTATAATTAAGGCTCCCGTCTACCCGCCATTTTGATTTCGTGGACGTATTGTTAATCCTATGGAATTTTGACTTAAATTCTCACATCTTTATTATATGATCTATTGGAATGCAATGAAGTGCATCTGAAAGAGCAAAAAATAATAAATGCTTCTGTGGAATTACTTTTAACCTAAGATTTTTAAAAATATTTTTTTTTCTTATTTTAATTATTTGTTTTTGAGCTTTCCGGTCTCTAAAGAATATTTTTAAAAATCGGAAGAAAAAAGTAATTCCGCAGAAGCCTTCATTATTTTTTGCTCTTTCAGATGCACTTTATTGCATTCCAATAGATAAAATAATAAAGATAGGAGAATTCAAGTCGAAATTCCGTAGGATTAACATTAAAAGGATGAAATCAAAATGGTGGGTAGACGGGAGCCTTAAAGCTCCCGTCTAGCGGCCATTTGGCCATCTAGCGGTTTGATGCAGAAAAAAAAAATTAGTAGAAAAAATTTTAGAACAAAACAATTTGTAGTCGAATAATTTGGACAGTTATGAAAGTTTACGAAAGAAAGTCCAATTAGAATTCATGTGAATTTTTTTTCTGCTGATAAATTGCCCAAGAATTAATGTATAAGTCATAAAGAAAAACTAATTTTGAGAGTATGTAGAAAATTTCAAACTAATGTGATTAATAATTTCTCAGAAACACTGTGCGTAAGCTAAAATTGTCTGTTTTTTAGAAAAATGAGGTTAAAGTTTGAAAATTAAAAAAAAAAAGGAATTAAAAAAAAACCTAGTTAAATAAAATTTAAGCGTTTTTCTCGATAACTTTGGATGAAAGTTTTGGCACCAAAATGCTTAGAAAAATTAAGGCTTTAACATTTTCCCCAAAAAATTTAAAATTAGATTTAAGGGTCTTGAGATCTCTTAAAAATACTTATTGATAAAAAAAAAAAAACTCAACATGAAAATCGGCCTCTAGCACTCAAAAAATTAAATATTAATAAAATCGTTTAAAAACGCCCCGCAGCATTTTCAGCCTGGAAATATAAATTGGAAATGTACTCAAATTGTATACCACTTTTCAATTATTATGAAACCCTAAATAGTATATAATTAGAAAGTGCTTATTTTTGGCGAGACTATTTGTATAATAATTAGATCATAATTAGGAGATCAAAGTGTTGATTAATTACGTTTCTTGAGCGCTTATTTCTTAAAACAATTTGAAGAAATAGATTGAACATTTAATTATATATTTTATACTCTTTTTTATTTTGTAAAATTATTCATATGTAAGTATTATTCGTGTTTTTTATTATGTGCAGTTTATTTACATTATTTATGTTCAGAATATAAATTATTTTTATGTATTTTTGTCACAGTATACAAGAATTAAAAACATGTTTTATGTGAATTTTTAATTTACATTCAAGTTCTAAGGAATTTCTAGTTATTAACCGGTATATACCGGTTTTGTTTGAAAGTTATACCTTACTATAGGTAACCGTATTCAGAATTGCTACCTGTCTTTTAAGAAGTTCATGCAAAATAAAATGAACATGTGAAGCTTATATAACATGGTACAGGACACAAGAACCAAACATAGCTTGATATAGGTCAGAAATGGGAACTGTTATTACACCAAAAGAGGCACAAAGTTATCTTTTACAGAATATGTGTTCTCATTTATCGAAAGTTGCATTCAAGAAATTTGAAATTAACCACTTAAAAATGCTTTTAAACTATTATGTGTTATAATTTCAAAACCTTTCAGCTATAATAAGCCTGCCGAGACAGAGGTGCTAATCTAAAGACGAAAGTAATGCTTATTCGAAACATATTCAAACTAAAATACTTTGAACATAAGAAATAATCCGTAGAATATGAACGTAAATAGAATCAAAGCAAATACGATAGGCACAATTAAATTGATGTTGCTGGAAACATAGTGTGTGTTTGATCTGACACGACTCTTTGAAGGGAACGGTGGATGAATATGTGATGCCAGTACGCTTTCGAGCTACGCACAGTCACGTGTTGTCTGTAGGAATCCCCCGTATACTGCTTTTTTTTTTTTTTTTACGTTTTGAAAAGGAATTGCATCAATTCCGAGTGAAGCTGTGCTATCACACTTAAGCACAGGACAATAAAAAATTTTACAAACCATCAGCAGTTCTCTAGAGATTATGTTTATATGTGGTTGAAGAATCTCGGAAATGTGAAGACGAACCTTGAAGCGAAAAGCTTGCTTCTGCTAGAACTGACGAAACTGTTGCCAAAATCCGATATCTTGTGTATTCTGGTTGTCTCTTCACAATCAGAATGATCAAATTAGAGTTGCATTTAAATCACACCACCATTCATCAGATTTTGACTGATGAATTGGTGTTGAGCAAAACATGTGCATAAATTATTCCTAAAAACACTTTTGCAAGATCAAAAACATGGAGAGGTATGTGTTTTTTGTAATTAAAAACGTCCTTATTATTAAAGGACACGTTAAGAGGATGTTATTTTGGAACACTATGTAACGTTTGAAGATAATTTATTATGTTAAGAAAAAAAGTGAGTTCTGAATTTTAAGTTTAAAATATTTAATGTGACTATGTACAGCTATTATTCAAAAATATGATACAGGAGATACCGGGAACCAAGCAGGGACTGACGCTCTTTGAGGGCCATCGACCTCCAATGGTTTTCTCGTTGGCGAAACCCCCCCCAATCTTCACAAGCTGCCGAAATAGCCACGATCCCCCTTCTGCTGACATCTCGGGGATCAGGTGTCACTGGCGCAGTGCAGATGCATGAGTGTCAAAGTTGGTAGCTCGACCAACAAACATTGAAGAAGGCCGAGGAAAGTGGATATGCCACAGACGTTACAACTAGAACACATTGAAAAGCCCAGATTGGAGAAATCGTCTCCAACGCTGTATGACTTTTCATAGTAATTATTTCAAAGGAGATAATGTGAGATTATAATTTTAATTGATTAAGAATTGTGTTTAAAGTGCTTAACACTTCTTGATGGAACTTAGTTTGAATAATTCCAGCTGTCTTTATATGAATTTATTAGTATTCAAAATACTTATTTCGATTCGAGGTTTTCTTGAAAGCACAAAATATTAAAATTTGATTTTTCATGTTATACTGAAATGATCTCGTTCGTATGGTTTTCTTTACATAAAACTAAAAATATTTCAAATTCTTATACAAAAATATTAATAAATAGTTATTTTTTCTCTTTATTATTAATTTATATCGAAAGTACACGCAAAGAGAATCTTTTCTTATTATTTTTTTATGTTTTAGAAAGTTTAGAGAAAAGTTATTTTAAATCACAAAATTTAAAATAATTGTAAAATTGGGGTTAAAATAAAATGTAGAACATTCCGATAAGGGCAATACTGCCTGCGTCACAATGTTTTAAAATAAAGGGGTAATTTGTGAAATAAAAGTGAAAAAATGTAATTGAGATAATTATTCAAAAGAAGATTTTACATCGTTACTCTTTAGCATTCTTAAATAAATGCGTCTATTCGTAGATAACTCCTTTCAGTCTCTCCGGTTTTATATAAGTAATAAAAAAGAGGAAACAAAAGCAAAACATTCCACAAATGCCTATCAATCAGGGCTGCTACTTGGTGCAATTATCACTCATTTTGGCGAGCTTATGGTCACTTATAGCACGTGAGAACTTAACTCTAATATTTACAAAACAAGAAATATGTTCGTTTAAAAGGAAGTTATTTATTAAAAAAAAATAAATAGAAAAGATTTATCTCGTTTTAAAAAGATATTTCTAGGTATAATAAGACACAGTTTCGCATTTTTATTAATGAACCATACTTTTTCATTATTATTTTGATGATTAATTTAGAAATAAAAAGTTAAATGCAAAATTTTACAGAGAACAGATTATCCATTCAAGATGTGCTTTTTTCGTAATTATTATTATATAACTCAATTAAATATAAGAATTAAAGTAAACGATGAAATAACGAGAAAGGGACAACAGTAAACTTTTCTGATATTAAAATGAAAGGAAAAGATAAATTATTAAACTGAATGTATTTAAACTAAATGCAATTGAAATTAAAGTAAACAAAAAATTATTAAATTGATTATATTTAAACTAAATGTAATAAAAATTGAAGCGAATGGTAAGAAATTGAAAAGTGAACAGGTATGCCAAAAGTGATTCACCTAAAACAATAGCCCCTTAGATGACTAAAAACTCTAAATGCAAAAAGGTCTCGATTTTCCGAGTATCATCAAAATGATGGGCAAGTTTTGTAATATTAATATCGTAGGAAATGTTTCTTATATTTTCGTTGCTTTAAGAACCTCAAAATATAAATTAGGAAATTTTTAAAATTAGCAGAAATCACGTGAATTTTCTTCGTTAATTTTGGCTATTTTTTTCTTTCATTAACTACATTTTAAAAATGTACAAAAAGATGGAAATATATTAAAAAAAATATGTCAACATCGCTAACAAAAAAAATTTCCTGAGAAAAATTGCTGAATTATACTTTTATTATTATTTTTGTCTCCCTTCGTTGAATTTGAAATCTGGCAAATTTGTTTATGCGTCTTAAAAAGTGTGTATAATAAACTTCGAATTGAAAACATATTCGCCTTATCTGTATACATTGTATGAATATAAATTAATCTGCCATAGATTTTCGTTCACTACTACCATATGAAATTTACTTTATTAGTGATCAAAACAAATGAGTTATATTTTTCCCAAACGAAAATTATTCTTGATTTTGCTTCCACCACCAAATACTTAAAACTAAAACTTTTATTCGAACAAACTGTCAGGAGATTGCAGTTTTCAATGATATATGGTTCCAGTGCATGAGCTCGTTCCGTTTCCCAGAAAATCGAATTAAGATAAACATAAAACAGCACTAGAGTTTTATTTGAAAACAAACAGCTGTAAAAATATAACCATGAAAGAACTCTTTTAAGTAATACACGTTTAGCGTGCAAACACAGTATTAGCATACGCAAAAGAAAGCAAATTATTTAAATTCTGTTTCCCTTCATTTGCGACGAGACACGCTTGTATTTATAAACATCGCACTGGATTGATGTTTCCGAATACAAAGAACAAACGATATTACTACAGCAAGAACACAACTTAACTTGATTTCCATGGAGATATTAAATCATGCGAATTCAAATGTCTACTAATATTCGAAAGTATTTTTCATCCTTTTGAAGGAAATATGAACTGATACGTGGAAAAAATAAAGCGTTGCCGAAATTCAAAGTCGAAACGAATGACAAATATTTAAAATGAATATTAATATTCTTTTGTTTTGCGAACTTGGCTTTACGATTATACGTTTAATCGAATGTCTCAGCGATTATTACATAATTATTAACGAAAATAAATTATTGAAACAGTTTCTCATTGAAATAATGTAAAATAAATAATTTTATTGAGATATAGACATTCATTTCTCCCTCAATTGCAATAAGAGTAAAATTATTTTTAAAAGTAAAATTGTAATATCAATTTATAGTTTGTTTTCCTGGTAAAATGGTAACATAGAATAGGAAGAGTTTTTTTTTTATTTATATATGGTACAAATAGCTATAAACGTTTAAATTCAACAAGTAAATATTGAGAGAATTGTTAAATAAAATATGAAAAATAGAAATTTGTCCCATAATTTGCAAATGTATTTTAAGAAGAAAGTTGGTGTAATTAGAAAGCTGTAGAATATTTGATTTCAAATGTGCAAACTTTTTTAGATCTTCTTTTTTGATAACTAATTTTTTATCAAATTATTTTCTCGTCCTCTAACTAAATTATTAGAAATTTATCCAATTATGTAAGCATTCCTTAGGTGAAGTGCTGCATTTTAGTGAGAATATTTATACATTTGATTTAATGACGAATCAATGGGTAAGAGGAGAATTAAAAGGGCATTTTACTTTGATACAGGCAAAAGGATGGTAAGATCAGGTACCACAACTTAGTTGACGAATAATTCCGTACACCTATTATAATTGTTAGTAAAGGCGTTGTCGTTGTAACAATGGACGTTGACAGTAATCGTTGTCACGAAAGTTATTGAAAATTGCAATGAGTTCGATAAAATATATCGTTCCATGACCACTAATCGGAATTTAGCGAAACTCCCTAAAGTGCAACTTAGGTAGGGGTGTATAAAACCGTGTACTATAAAAAAAAAACACAACCCAACGCAACCAACATTTTATTTTTTATTAATTTTAATTTTTAGTTAACTTTCAAACGCACTGAAACGCAGTTGAGGATTTATGCGGAGAAATAATGTTACGAGGGATTCATTCATAATTGGGGATTCAGTCTCTTGCATAAATTACTTCCGCTCATCCCCCCCTTTACCCCCCCCGGGGGGGGAGCAGCATATCCACTGGAGAGAGTTAAAATGAAGACCCATTGCTGTTTAGGTTCCAGTTTCAGGGTTTGATGAAAGTTTATCACCCTAGACTTGTCATATCACCACGTATACTCGGTTTTACTCCATAGGATTATTCATGTTAAAGATGGTGTTAACTGAATCAGAAACTGATCGCCATAAAAGTGGCAAACCCTATCACAATAACCTCATCAAATATTGTGTCACTTACCTGAAATAAAAGGCTAAGCTAGTGTTAGGTAGTTGGTATAATGGATGGGTTAACAAGCACAATATTTTTTTCAATTTTTTATGAAGTTCGTTTACTTCCAAAATATTTTAATAAAAATTAAACATCATGTTTGATTTTTATTTTTTATACACATAACAAGTAATATAAAAAAATTTTTTAATTCAATTCCTACTTAGATCAACAAAGAAAATTTTTATTTTAGTTACTTTTTATTAAATAAGTAACAATTAATATAAATATGTATATACATATGCCAGAATCACGGAATTAAGTGGGAAAAGAAATTTTTTTCGATGATCTACACGCTTCGTCACTGACGGTATTTGTTCCTAAATTTATATCCTGCTAAATATCTTATATAAAAGGAAATTTTTTTCTCCCATATAAAACTAAAATTAATTATTTGAAAATCAAATTAAAAAAAAATTTATGCTTCGACGGGATTCAATCCGAAGGCATGAAGATTCTACGCCGACACTCTACTACATCTGCCATTGCAAGACAAACGACATAGAAGCTTTGGCTTATTTCTTCATCCGGTAAATTAAATGGTTGGAATGCAGTTTAGCCCAACCACCCTTGGCTACAGGAATTATTTGGCGGTATTTTCCCATATGTGGCTACCCTGGTCCGCTTCGCGAACTTAACGTTCAACCAAAAAGAAATCGCCAAGTTTGGCAATTTTTCAAATCGCGCAAAGTGGTTGGGCTAAACTGCATTTTCTCCAATTAAATTTAATTAAATGTGTATTAATATTTGAAAAAACTGTATTAACTTCAAGTGTCATCCACTACAAGTTTAAAAAAAAATATTTGAACTTAAGTGAATGAATAAAAATTATCTTATTAACGATTAAAAATTTGAACAAGATATATAAATAAATAAATATAGGGGGAGTGTGAGTTAATAGTAGGAATTTAATAAAAAAGGAGTGATACTTTCAATAAACTTAAAATATCAATAAATTTGAAAAATATCTTATTAAAAACCACCATCCTTACTATTGATGTAGTTTGCTTTCTCATCTGGTATTAGAAGATGCATTGAATTTTCCGTGGAATCCACAGCTTTGCTTGTTTTAAATTGTTAACTTCGTCTTATTTTTAGGCATACGGTGTACTTAACTTCCTCTTATTTTAAAAAAGTTTATTTGCTTTTTTAATATTTTTTATAAACGATAGTTGGTACTTGTTCTTATTTATTGTTCATTATTTTTTATATTTTACAAAATTTTGTTTTGCTTTATGACAACAGTAAACAACATTCTAAAATTTTTAGTTCGTCTCAATGTTTGAAAAGCAAGTGTTAAGAGTTCTTTTGCAATGGATAGTGAGATGGATCCGTTCATATTGTGTTCATCCCCTTATCAGTCACAAATGTTTTAAACTCAACGTTTTTTTTTTTTTGTGTGTGTGTGTGTGTAAATTATATCATATAAACGTGCAAACGTTTTAAGATGTTTTATGGTTCAGTAAAAAAAAAAAAAGAAAAAAAAGGTGCGTTGGGACCATCAATGATGAAAATTCGTTGCGCGCATCGCTGAAGCAATTATGTTGCATTATTAACGATTTTTCTTTTACTGACAAAGTATTTAATTCCGATCAATGATTCTCAAACTGTGATATACATAAAGAATTGGAGAGGAGTACCTAATTATTCCTCATTAAGGAAAACAAGATATGCTATAATAAAATTCCGTTTATCCTCTATTTGATTATAATAATTTACATGACAATTACACAGACAAAGACGACAAATATAAGTACTGTAATGTTCCGGAAAGAGACATGGGAAATTAACTTTCCCCAAAACAAAATTAAATACCACATTCACATCCTATTAAAAATTAATTAGTGAGTATTACAGTAGGACTTTGGAGTGTACCTTGTTTTTACGAATAAAACAATTGTTTCGATATTAATTTTTCCTATATAAATGGGATTTTAATGTAACATGATATTGCATTTGCACTTAAAATGTTTGAATGAAAAGAATTATGAATATTATTCATGATTCTCTTATAGGTAGACGCATCCACGTGAAAGTAATAATATGACAATGTAAAATTCCACAATTAAGACTTTCAGCACGAATCTAGATCAACTTTATTCTTTTGAACCAAAATAAACATTAGCAAAGATAATGTTGACGCATGTGCGCGCCTCCTACCGGTCCTCTGTTAAAACTAGGGAGAAGCTGAACGACTTTCAGCAATAACGGACGTGGGTAAATACTGTCACGTTGACACTCACAATAACTGTACTTATGATTGAACTATTAATTTTTATTGTTAAGTTTCAATAAAAAATTTGTCCAAAAAGGACTGGTCCGTCGTAATACTAATTTCACCAAAGAACAGATAATGTAAGCAGCAAAAGAAAGAAGCCGATTTTCTTCGACCGAAAAATAATTAATAAAAATTTTCACGAAGAACGGAAAAATTTACTTACCAAACTATTCCCCTCCCCCCATTTGTTTCCGTGACAACTAATAATAAATAAATATACATTACATTTTCCCACATTATGCAAGGTGTATATTTAGATACCTAGCATGGCATTCCACCGAAGATGCATGTACTGACCCGACACTTATAAAAACTTGCATGTAATATTTTTAAAATCACGGATATAAAAATTACACTTCAGCGGGAGCGATGTTTTTACCCTGCCAACGTAGGGGGAAGTGTTTTTCTGCCCCATGTTGGGAAAGATATTGCTCAGTTGACCTTAAACGATGAGGATAATTTGAATGTTCGATATATCGGTCAGGACAAAAATGTCTGGTCGCTTTTTGCAGTGCTCGTATGAACTGTTCCAAAACGGATACCTTCATCGGAATGGTTATTAAGGCGCTTTAACTTTTGTAATAGCTGTTGAAGCCAGCCGCCACATACTCCCCTTCCAATATCTCATGATGATATGAAGAGGAGCATTCTGAATCATATTTAAAAGAAGATTGTTTTTTCAGACAATAAATGCGTTTGATACGTATTTTCTCCCTGTTGGATAGAGTTTCGTTTTGGGACAGTTTCTATCTGACGTCAACGGCTATCTCTAGTTGAGTAGCGGGTATATTTGATGAGTCTGCTGTAACCGGTATATCCCTAATTGTAATTAATATGTGGTTGACTATGTTAGATACACAGAAGCACGTTTTTCCATCGGGGTACATGTAATAAGTAGTTATAGGCTGTGTAGTGTTTAAATCCGTCTAGTGTTTAAGTCCTGGATCATCACTTCGATGGAAGCGATGGTTTTACACAACCACAAAAGAAAACAAGTTTTTCTAACCAATGGAGGAGTAAGATCATTTAACATTGAGCGAGATCGATGATCTGAACTCTCGATCTGTCGGAATGCTTTCTGCAATGTTTTTATCAACTATATTAAAAAAGGGGCTCATCCTCGGGCCAACTATCACAGAACTTCAACTTATGTCGTCGTTGTGGAAGCAAGAAGTGGCAAATGTTTCATTTCGAAGTAATAGTTTTAAACAGTATAATTATTGTAGTTGAAAAACTAACTATGTTACAAATTACAAAAAGACAAAGACTGCATGCCAATAAGTGAACGTGTCTCATTAAAAGCTCTTCAGTTAGAATTTTGATTCATTTAAGTACAATTATAGATATTTTAGCAGCAAAATCTAGACGTTTGGAGATAACTTTTAGTAAGGACTAAAAATAATATCAGATTTCAGGCATCCAATAACGTAAATAACAAGTTTTTGACAAAACAAACAAAAAAAAAAAAACGTGAATATAAATATTTTTAATTCAAAACTAGTTAAAACGAAAGGAAAATGAAAAAGTTCGATGCAAATTTTTGTATCTAAATGTGATTAAAAATAAAGCAAATAGTAAGTTATTAAATTGAATATTATATCAGCTGCATCTAATTAAAAGTAAAGCAAACGATCAACTATTAAATTGATTATATTTAAGCTAAATGTAATTAAAACTGAAACAAACTATACAAAATTGAAAAGTGAACTGGTACGTCAAAAGTGATCCCACTAAAACAATAGCTAAGGTTTTTTTAAAAAAATGCTACCTAAATATTACTGAAAAGGTCACCTTTTGAGTCAAAACACCGAGGAATTAACAAATTTTTTTGAAAAAAATTTCTTGCATTTTCGTGAAAGGTATTACGATAAATATTTTTGGACCCATTTATATGGTTGATTCTTGTTAAATATCTGAAAAAATAATTTTTAAGACATTGTTATACTACCAAAAATATTGCGAATTAAAAAAAACACTATATCGGAATTTTATTTCAATATTTTGACGCGTTTTAACTTAAACAATGCAGGAGTTTTCCAACTATATATATTCTTAAGAAATTAATTCTGAGTAATATTATATTATGTTACTATGAAGTAAAGTAAAGATCAATCACACCAAATTTTGAAAAATTTCAATGATTAAGCGTTTGAGTTATTACTTTTACAAACTTTTAAATAATATTTTGAGTAATTGATTATTAGAATTAAATGATAACTGAAATTGTTCCGTTCTTTTTACAAAGAGAGCTAAATGATCGTTCCGTATACCGTTTGAATGCAGTTTTATTTGTATCGGGAGATTTCCTGATGAAGCGATTTAAATTTTAAATAAGAAAAAACTTTAAATTGACACTTTTTAACACTATTTTCAAAAATTGGTTGATTAATTTACATATCTCAGAACACAAGAGACATAATTTTCCCAAACTTCTGTTCGAGAGCTATCCCGCAAAGTATTCAAAAATATCCCTTCAGCCATTTCTAAGAAAAATCTTAAGCACACGGAAAAAAATTATTGAAAAATGAATATATGAATTTCAAGAAAATAAATTCAAACAGAAATTTTTTTAAAAATAAATGGATGTTACTGCCATATGTTGCTAGTGAAGAAAGAGATTTTCGAAAGATAAAAAATAATAATAAATTCACCAAAAATAAATTTTAAAAAATTTTATGGCGAGAATATGTTAAATTACATCAGCAAAGCTCCCTAAAAATTTTGGAGCAATACGATGAAAGGTATTGATATGCATAACGAATAAACACTCAGAAAGACATTCAAATTTAACATATGTATTGTGGAATATAAAATATGTATTGTGGAACATTGAATGCTTGTATAATTTATTTTCTACTAGTTGTCCAATAAAAGTCAAAGAAGTTTTAGAAAGCTAACATTTCAAATATATTAGCAAAATCATGAATTTCATGATTTTTCTATTCGAATTTCTAATCATTAAACTAACAAAAAAAATGTTTAAAGTTTCTTACCCTTTTTAGCTATGCCCAAGAGTTAAATTAGATCTTAAACCATGAGCAATTTGTAATACTGACGATATAATTATAGAATCAAAAATATATAATATTTGCCCATCAAGATTGTAAGGTTACAAATTGATATTTGGGGGATTATGCTAAAGGAGACGGATAGACTGCGACGAATTATTTTCTTTAAAGCATAGAACGTGACAAGTGACTGTAAATTTATCAAATTTTTCTATTACTTGTAATTTTGGCAACGTTTTCAAGGACAACCGGTATACCAGTTAATTTCTGGGAAAATTTTTAAATCTCGTATAGAGTACAATCGAAATTCATTAGATATTTTATTTATTGCGTGTGAAAATAAAGTGAGTTCTGAACATAAGTAATATAAATAAAATTCTCCAATTTTGTTACATATTGTGATGCTTACATATGAACAATTTCTTACTACGAAACAATTATAAATTATATAATTAAATACGTGATTTATTTGTGGATATACATTTTAATCCTCTAACTGCGTATCCAGCGATTTCCACGAGTATCTAAAACTGAAATTTTTTACGTATAAAATCGATTTTTCTGAACAACTCTTCATATGATCCAGATAAATATTTAAAAAAATCTTTGAAACGAAAGTGTTGTACATATTTTAACTCCCAAATATATGTTAGTTTCTAATATGTAATAAAAAATGCGATTTTAGAAGTGGTTTCCTAACAATATTAGCAGTCAGAGGATAGAAAAATAAGCACTTAAGAAACATAATTCAATATTTTACCTATTGAATCTTATCTGATTTTTATACAAAATAATCCCGAAAAGTAGAAAAATCTTTTACAGATTTCAGCAATTGTTAGCTTGATAATTATTAAATAATATTGTACTATTTGAACATATTGTCCCTTGATATTTTCCTGTTGAAAATGCTTCAATTGATTTTGAACGATTTTATTAATTCTTTTGTGTGTGTTTCTATTGGGAAGTATATCATGTTTCTTGTTTTAATCAATAAGTTAAATTTCTCTATAATGGAAATAACGTAATTTCAGATGTCGAAAAAATCGTATATTTAGAACTTTCGGAGTCTGTAACATTATTGTTTCTATTTTAACATAGATGAGTGCTGCATTAAATTATTTCTATGTCATTGATGTACAAGTGTTCGGTCAATTACACGACTTCATTTTTGATCGAAATAAGATCTAACGATCAAACTTAAAATGTTTATTAATCGTATTAAACCAAATATAAATCGATGCTTTTTGACTAATCATTTCCCGTTAAAATACTGCCTCGTGCTAAATTCGTGTTCTAGGTAATAAAATGTAACAACTCTCTTCCTACTATTACCTAATTTATTTTATATTACTTAATTTTACTGTCATGAGTGCAACCTGTGTTATTAAGTATTTTTAAAAATTTAACTAAATTATATATATATATATATATATATATATTTCTCTTAGGAAAGATGATTGAATCGCATTAAATTCATCATTTTTTTTCTATCTTTAAAAAAAATTTAATATCACGTTAAATTCAGTGTCGCATAACACATAGGCTAATTCGGTACATTAATCTACATAATTTACCGAATTACAGGCAAAAATAATGTAGAAATACCAGTAACATTCTGAATTAAAACTTGGAATTATAAATACATTTAAATAAAAAAATTTTTGGAAGTATTAGAATGCATAGAAGTATGGAAATGTGTGTGTTTAGATGAAAAAGAGAATAAATTTGGTACACCTAAATTTGTTTCCCTCAGGAAAAAAGAGAATTAAAAGCTTTATAATGAATAAATGCAAATTTTTAAAAAGCATTTCTACCCTAAGTTACACTGTTCTTTATTGCCTATTCAGCATAACTTAGGGTAGAAATGCTTACAAGTAGCTCATATCTAGGGAAATTTTCTACAGTTTGTTTTAAACACATTATACAAAGAACCTCACTCAAATATTTCATTTGAACTCCTTCACCTTAAAAAGAACAGAATTATCTGCAAATGTTTCATAAAACTTATCTAGAAAGTACTAAAAAAAGACATATAAAAAACCACGCTTTCTGGAGCACTAAAGTGTGGATGGTTAAGTCTGTGGTAGATAAAGAAACCATGCATTTTCTTGGTATGCGAGCTGTGTTTCAAGGTTCGTGTTTTATTTTCCACTCCAGAAAACTACAGTGGCCAGCGAAACTCAATTATTTTTTTTTTCTGGATCTCCTTTACGTAATGGCCAAACAAAACCAAATTTTAAGCTTTACACTCAAGGAAATATCCCCAAGGAAAATGCGAGATGGCCTTAACTTTGTTGAGTTCGCCACAACATTCGAACGTAGTTCTTCTTTTTGACTTTTCTTGTTTCGACCCAACTTGAAAATGTACTATTTTCTGCTGAAACAAAAACTGGCGAAGTGAGATATATTGTTTAAATAAATAACAGAGACTTTTTTACGAGAAGAAATTAAAAGTTCTTCTGAAAAAAATTCAAGTTGCATGTAATTGATGGTGAATAAATAATTATTCGTGAATTGCAGAAAAAGTGTAGAGGTTTAAATTCCAAACATAATTTTTTTTATTTAGCATTCATTTTCGAATCTATGATGGCCAAATCTTGAGTTTGGTACTGGTTTCATCGAAGACTGTCTCACCATACAAAAGAAAATACGAAGACTGAGAATAAAGCGCATAAGTACTTCGTGTTTTGTGATTCGAAAACAGTTACGATGATAAATAAAATTAAATTCTGAAGCCATCACATGCCATTATACACAGTTTATTCAAAAAATTCTTGCATACCCACTCGTAAAAAGTATAAATGGTGCTATCTCTACGAAACCGACAGAATACTGGGCAAACGACTTTCTTCGGCTACACTTGTCAAGCGGTTACATTCATTTCTGACATATTTTGACTTGGCATCTTTTCTTTGCGTTTCACTTAAATTGGCATCATTGTCATCGTGAAAAAATGCAGCAGACCTTTATCATGTAGACCTAATACATATTTTAATATAATAAACAGTTTATTATTATTTTTTTTGAATTAATACACCTGGAACCTTTTCATATTTTGTTTGTGAATTGTTTATTTTTTTGTATTAAATCTGTTTTAATTCTCTTCCATTTCGAAGTTAGTCAAATGAATGACTTTTTGAAATAGTGATTGTTTGTTTTTGCTTGATAAATTTACTTATCCAAGTATTGTTCTTTTAAAAGTATTCAATAAATAAAGAAAATGTCAGAATTATTTGTTTAAAAATAGTTAATCTAATTTTTAAACAAATAATTCTGAGCATTTTTTCAAAAAATAAATACTGAAATATTCTTTATCAGACCATACATTTCCTGGATATACTATTGCCCGAGAAATATATCCAAATATTATACACTTGTTAGTAACAGATATATTTAGAATCATAAGCAATATCGACGAATCATTTTCTGTAAGCTGTACCAAAAGGCATAGCAATTCACATCAATTTTAGAACATCTGCTCCTATTTTTGGAAGAAAAAATATCAGAAACATATTACTACTCTGTTTTTTTTTTCTCCCACTCTTAAAAAACAAACGATAAAAAACCGCGGGTGGATCATGTAAAATGTCAACAGCATCTGATCGCGTTGTCTTGTCTCATCTGAGAACCGAGAAATAAAAGGCAAGATAACTAATAAAAAGGAAAGAAAAATAACAGAAAACATAAAAAACGTTGGAAACGAGTTTTTCGCCCCAATAGCCCTTAAACAGATTTGTTCCACGGTCTGTTGTTTTCTTTAACCTTAACATGGGCGAAATGTTCCCTCTCGCATTTTATGATCTCAACGGTTATTTATATTTCTTTCTCGGAAAGAGTGGGTTTTATGAATCAAATTAAGAATGGCGTGAGAGAGTTTTCCCTTGCCACTTTTTCCGCTGATGTTTCAAGAAATAACACTCGATAAAGTTAGATTAGATCCACAGAAGATGTCCGTTAATGTTAAAGAGCTTTTAGCCATTTTCATCTTTCAAAACTTCAGAAACTACTGTAATTTACGGTACAGAAGTAGCTTTAAGTAAATTGTTCTGCATTATAAGCATTTTCAAGACACTTTATTGTAATAAAAGAAATAGATTTTATGGGTTTATTCACATTTATTTTAAAAGAAGTTTGATGTTAAGACTTACATAGTTATTTCTTTCTTGTTACTAATTCCTTGCTTATTTCCGTTATAATAATTTATCAGAATAGATAAGCGTTACTAATTTAAATTAAATTAAAAGTAAAAGCATTTTTTCTTTCGTTTCGTTCTTTTTTTTTTAAAAGAAATTCTATATACGTTAATTTTCTTTTCCTTTCTTTTCAAAATTTTCTTCCTTGTGTTATAGCTTAATCCCTTATATATATATTCGAAATATATTACTGAAAGAAAAAAAAATATTTCGATATATTTTTAATACTTGTTTTTTATAGTTACTTACAATGATAGTTTTTAAAATACCAAATGAAGTATGTCAACTCATCTCGAATTTAACGCATTATACATATTTGTAGGAACAAATATACTTGGACGCAAATAAGGCAATAAGGACGCAAATAAGGACGATAATAAGGCTAAAAGCGCAACATTCAATCTGGTAACACTATAAGTATCCTATTTGGAGAAAATATGAGTGAATGTGTGATGGCAATTCAAATTTAAATTGCTTATAGTCACACAGTTGTCAGTAGGATTTTTTTTTCGTTGACTGTTTCCAGAGCTTTCTGAAAACGAGTGATATCAATTTCGAGCAACGCTATACTGTCAATCTTTTCGACACAGTGGAGAGAAACATTTTCAAAGCTTCAGAATGCTTATGGAGACAAGGATTTGTGAAAGGCTCAGCTTTTCGGATAGCTTAAGAAATTTTTCGAATGAATGGAAACGGCTGAAGACTAACTTTGCAATGGAAGGACTGTTCGGCCGTTGGGTTCCCACAGGTTGTGTTAAATGACAATATACCTATTTACTCTAATATAGTGTAGTTAATTCAAATGTTAAAGATGGTATTTGTAATCAAATAAAGTGCTTATTGCACTTACATTTGATGTGCAAGAATGCCATTTATGTTTGCTTGTCTAGAAAGAGTACGAGTAGTACAATACCTTTGGATATGCGTTCTAGTCGAAAGTTTTGGAGATTACTGATGGCACCTTCTCTTCGGAAATTTTTTGTGGGATGAAATTTGCCACGTCTCTTCCGAAATTTTTTGTGGGATGAAATTTGCCACGTCTCTTCCGAACCAAGGATCATAACTCTTTTTTCAGTCTGACAACTAACTCAGCTTTTAATCATTTAGCACCGTAACCAGGATAGGAAAGGGCCCCTGTTAAACCATAGCATATGGAGCTTGGATGTTTCTGGTCCCCAAGAGATCGGATTTTATAAGGTCAGAGCTCATGGGAAAAATAAATGTTGCTTGACCTTTCGCACGAGTGCATCTGCTTTAATGAGAAATTTGTTCGGATGTAAAGGAAACCACACACTAAAGAACTTGTTCAGTGGGGTCACCGCACCCGCAACTGCAAGAACTGATGAAAATGCTACATAATTCAGGATCTTAGGCAGTCTGATCGTCGATTCATAGTCAGAATGATAGAAGAAGAATTGAATTTGAAGGTCATTATACCTTGCGTGTGAGACTGAGAATCAACACCTACTGGGTGCTACGTCACGACAATGCCTCTAGTCAAACTGCATTTTATTGAATGAGGTTTGACTCTTCAGTCATTTTATCCCCTCTCTCCGACTTGAGCCCATGTGATTTTTTTTATTCCTAAGATTGAAATTCCTTTTCACAGGAGGCTATATAAAGTCACTATAGAAACATTAAAATAGCCGTAACCGATCACATGAAGACAATTTCCGTACGATTTCTAGCATTGCTATGAAAAATGGAAAAATCGTCTCCCACGCAGTGTGGTTTTTTAAGGCTTTGAAGGAGACAATGCGAAATTAAAATATCAAATGAATTTTTAAAAAAATTAAAAATCTATCTGGGTCCTTTATTTTTATACTCCGAATTCGAAAATGATGTTTGTAAAGTCAACGCTTCGAGCAATCTTTTCAAAATTAGCCTTTAGAAGAATTGTTTTGTATGGCGCTGGTTTGGGAGAGATATAACATTTCAAGTTCGTCATCTGACAATGGCAAAAAAAAAAAAAAAAAAAAAACCTATAAAGACTGTTTGCAATAATTTTTCTGTAGTTCCTAGTTCGATATAAATTCATACTAAATGTATTAACCACTTTTTAGTCGACTGAATAACTTCATTTTAAGGGATTTATAGTCTTCAAGATTATCCGTAACCTTATTACTAGCTTCTCGGGGATTCTGAAGAAAACCAGGAAGTTGCAAGCGACGGTCTCCCGGGAGTAACAATGAAACCTGTACTCAATGCGAATGCTTCATCTTTATTGGCTTGAAATATTTAAATTTATATATTTACTGTACAAATATATCTATAATAAGACAATTAGAGGCGAGAAGGTGTTTAAAGTGTCTCGTATTTTTTCTTTTTAAATTTCTGATATATTTGTTTCTTAAAAATTAAAAATTGCATACACCGAGAAATAACACTGCAGTTAATGTACATTACTTAAAATGCACTTTTCTCTTTTATTTCAAAATATGCATGTATGATGAAAACTTAAATGTAAATTTGATTTATGTTAAGCGCTTATGTAGCATCTGAGCTTTGCAGCTGTCACATAACACAAGTTTTGTTACACTTTAAAAAAAACAGGTGATGTTGTTCGATGCTTTGCATTTCTTCTTCTCGGATATTGTTTGGCTTTTTGTCGCAACATTTTAATGTTCTTTAGCATTTGGGTAACATTGTATAATCGTGTTCGATGTCTCATTATTCTTTTAGCAATCGATGCCAGTTTGCAGCGCTTGCAGATGGAATACGTAGATATTGTTTACATCAATAGAACAGATCCAATGTGTCCTATAGAAGGTAAGAAAGTCTTCTGTTATTTTAAAAAAATTCTTTAAAAAATATGTTTGATAAATAACACAATAATTTTTCCGTCTATAGAACTAATGGGCCGTATCAACTGCGTTTCATTTATAACAACACATAAAATTGGACTTACCATTTATTTTTTGAATTTTTAAAAATACGTTTTTATAGTAAAGGAACAAAATATTTGGAAAATATAGGCAAATAAGTACATTAAAGGTTTATTCCAAGTTTTCTGTTGAACTGTGATTCTGATGCCGGAAGTAATTGGTCTTAAGTCAATTACTTAAAATAGTAATCAAGGAAGTCTTAAAAAGTAATTATCCTTATTAAAGGTATTGCAATTTAAAAATCAGAGTTCATTGAAAAATATTCATTAACAAGAGCAATTTATAAATAAAGTAACACAAAAAAAAATCCCTGCTCTCCTGTAACATTTCAAAAATAGACATAGGGTCTTTTACTTCCGGGAAATAGAATTTATGCTTTCAAAAGATGCTACATTCGGAGTTTTCAAGCAGTTATTTAAAAACTAGGTACCTAAGTTATACATTCATTTCCAAAATTTGCAACATCTATCTCTAGCCCTATTTTATCATAACCCTTTTTGGTAGTTATTTTCGAGTTCAGTTGATACTTGAGATATGCGGCTTTTCTGAGTTAAAACTCGCCAAGTGGAATTTTTCCTTAATGGCCATGCCTAAGCTGTGGCCATTCGTAGAAACGGCATTAAGTTCTGAGCTTGATATAATGATTATTTATTCCTCCTGACTCTTAAGCTCTCGTCTTCCAAATCTTTAGCAATCGTTAGCTTAATGCTAATCTTATAGAATTTCTACTTTATTCCTCCAATCTAGCCTATTGTGTTTATTTGAATATTATAATGAGTATCTGAAAGAAAACAAATGAATAAATAAGGAAACATTTTCAGTGTGGGCTTTGTGGAACTACATTTTTCATTTGACTTTGGAAATATTATTTTTATGTCTCTTTCAAAGATTCGCTTGCGGATTTTCAAATGTTGAAGAAACATATGTTACTAATATTTTCAAAAATTAAAGGTAAAACGTGTGTGCATTTCCTCAGAAACCTTCATTATTTTTGGCTTATTCTCTCTTTATTATGTTCAAGTAAATACAATATGTTTCCGGGGAGACCTGACACATAATGTATGTATGTATTATATATAAATAAAATGCATTATACAATATAAAAAGAATCAAAATCCAAATTTCATACTAAGTAGCTCTAAAATTTTGAGAAACAGATATTATATATATATGTGTGTGTGTTGTATGTATGTAATGATTTAGCTTTAATTCATATTAGTTTCTCATAATAATAAATTAATTTCTTAAGTTTTCCCATTCTCTCATTTAAAAGTAAAGCGTTCACTCTTATTTCCTGATACCTTCCCATTTTAACTTTAATTTATGCAATCACGCTTTCTTAAAAAATCGCTGACAATGCTGTTCCCATGGCTTCAGACCTGTAGGGATGATCCCTACCAGACTTTGTGTCTGCACTTAAATTCTCTCAAAATCCCACATGTTCTAATTCCATTCATTCATCCCACATGTTCTAAGACGTTTATTGTGAAAAGTCCATGTTATATAACCTATTACACAGCGAAAAGCTCTATTCTGGTTTTTACTATCTCCTAATCCTACGCTCTGACTGATCTGATACTTTTTATCCAACGGAAGAGTTGTATTTCCCGCCGTGTGGGAATGGTCTCTCTCTCCGCTACAATAAAATAATTAATTAAAAATGAAATTGGCTTCTTCTGTTTTTGAGACTTAATTAAATAGTATTATTTAAAATATTTCAAAGAAAGACATAACATTACACACATACAAACACACACACACACACACATATATATATATATATATATATATATATATATATATATATATATATATATTAGA
>BMAW01111381.1:293963-323687 GCA_019974015.1 Nephila pilipes
TATATATATATATATATATATATATTAGATATTTGCGTGTAATTATCATTTAAATTCGATTCTTTCTTGACGCAATCATGTCTTATATTTCTTACAATACAATGGTTTTCAAGCAATATTTATTTATAACAACAAATGTATTATATGACAGAAGAGAAGTATCGGTGTCACAGAAACTCATACATCAATTTATCTCTTGAAATACTTATGTAAGGATAAGGCATTGAAAGAAGTCAGATGAGTTACATAAATAAAATAAATAAGTTAATAAAAGTAGGTATTCTTTTTAAAGTCAATTATAATGCCTGAATTTAACTTTAAAAGTGACTATAGAAGGATAAAGCACCGAGAGAAGTTCTAAAGTGCAGTAATTTAAGTAAAATTAATAATTATTTTGCTTCAACTTTGATAGCTAATGATTAATTAGGTAACAGGTAAATGACGAATAGGTAAATGATTAACTAACGTTTTTGCAAGTATTCACTGCATGCATTTTAAATCCAGATATGAACCAGAGGCAGTCATTTTATTATTCTAAGAATATTCATCCGAAATTAATTTTTTCAACATAAAAGCATAATTTTGAATTCTTAGACTGCTAAAGAAATTATTTTGATTTCCAAACTGGATTTCGTAAGCATTTTCATGGCATATAATGACAATTGTAGCCTTTTAGATATACCCAATTCGTAGATAGAGAATTTGGAGTACTGTCCGTTTCAGATGTTGACCTCGTCATTTGGCCATGGTTCGGAATCGTGAATTTCATCGCCTGAAAACCACTATAAACATCAATGTGCATACATTATTCCAATGTGACTGGCTAAAAACATATTTTATTCATCCAAGAGTACTTTACGGAAGATATTAGCATCGCTGAAAAGTTCTGTCCATTTGCGAAATGAAGGAAAATAATATATTTGTTTTCTTTTACTAAAACACTCTATAAAAATATGACGCATCAATGAGTAATCCAATTGAAATGAAAATTATTGGACGTGCGGAACATACATAGAAAATTAAACGATTAAAATTTCAGAACAATTGACTGATTCACTTCAGAGTGTGGCCGTTACAAAGGGAGGAAGTCAATAAGGCGTTGGTCCACCTCTGGCCTGGATCCAAGCTGTCCTCCGGCGTAACATAGACCGATAAAGTTCCGGATGGTGTCTTGCGGAACTTCGTGTCAAACTTTCTTTAGCTGTTGGGCTAAATCGTCAACATTCCGGGATGGTTGCGGTAGCCTTTCCATAACGTCCCAAATATGCTCTATGGAAAAAAGATCAGGAGACTTAGCTGGCCAAGGAAGTGTAAGAAAAGCTTACAGTCGATTCATAGCAAAACGTGTTGTATGTGGCTGGGTATTATCTTGTTGAAAAATACATCTTGAGTGTCACGAGAGGAATGGTAATACAATTGGTCGGAGAATGTCATGTATGTGCCGCTGCTCTGTCAATGTGTCAGAAATGACAACCAAAGAGGTTCGGCTATCAAAGGTGATGACACCTCAGACCATAAGGACCTGTTGTGGACCTGTGTGACGTGCGATAGTAAGGCAAGATGCCCACGCTGAACTGGGCGTCTCCAAACACGTCTTCAGTTGACATCAGAACTCAGTTGGAAACGAGACTCGTCACTAAAAACTTTACATCCCCAGTCAGCGAAGTTCCAAGTTGATAGAGCTCGACACCTTTGTAATCGGACTTGACGGTGTACAGGTGTGAGAGGTAAGCGGCGTAACGTCGGCACGAGCGTAAATTCCGCTCTCTCAGTCGTTTGTCGCGAGTCATGTTGGATATATGAGTGCATGCTACACGGTGGATTGTTGATAACAGCGAATCTAATACTATAATAACTGATCTGATAATAGCTCTGTCTTTCTGTTTGATTGTAGTCCTTGGTCGACCACTGCCGTTTTAACGCTGATATCTGCCGTTATTTATCAGTTCATGCCAGCATTGTCTAATCGCCACATCGCTTCGACATAGATGTCTAGCGACTGTTCGATTCATCCAACCAGCCTCTTTCATTACGATAGAAGGACCTCTTTCAAACTCTGACATCTGCACGTAATGTACACAAATCCTTCGGCGAGGCATTGCTACAGCCAACGTAAGATATCCACAGTCGAAATACAACCGAAAGTTTGACCATCTGATTGAGAATCACTCCACTAATGCGCAGCTCCGATGCGCTGTAACTCCCGTTATTCATTCATTGGACACCAAATTTTAATGTTTTGCACGTTCTGTCAAAAGACTTTGCATACGCATTTCCATAACAATCGGGCAGCTCTTTCTTGGCGCTTCGAGTTTTTTGTTATGGAGTGTATTTATTAAACAGTAGGATTTCCGTCGTTTCTAAGGTTGATCTATAAATATCTCAGACGGATGTCTCGTGAAATAAGTGAGAAACACTTACTTCATTCAGTTTTCTTATTGAGTCGTCTTTGCTAGCTTGGAACCAAATCGAACCCTTCTCGGACCAAAACACTCAAATTTAGGAATGGATCGCCTCCAAAAACTTCTTAAGAAAAAGAGCCTACTGTGAGTCCGGACAACCTTCCTTCTGCACATCTAAACTGAACTTGAACATGAATAAAAGAATGTTGTGCTTATGATGGGAAGTCGAAGGACCAATGCATTAAAAACTTATAATACCAAACGAAAAGCTTAATTCGGAGAGATACCGTCAGCAAATGAATGGTTTAAACATAGCATTCTAAGAAAAGATACCGACGATGTTTAAAAAGAAGCACATCGAACTGCACCAAAACAATACCAGACAACGTGTTGCTTCCTTGACTAATCAACAAATTCAGAGCTAGGCTGGGGAACTCTTTTGTACCACCTTAATCCCCAGTTACCGCACACTCCTATTATCAGCTTTTTCTTTCCCTACCAAATGTTCCAAAGGGGAAAATATCTCAAAACTGAAACAGATGTCAACAAAGCACTCCCCAGTTACATCTAAAGAAAAACCAGTTTTTCCGAAAATGGTACACACAAATTACCATCACGCTGGCATAAAATAACGACGGCAATGATAATGCATAATATAGTTGAATGTATGAAAAATGCATTATTTTGCTTTCGCTTCACAAATGGCCAAAATTTTCTTGTGTAACTGTTATATAAAAGGTCAAAAGATTAAAATAATAAAAATACTGTACAAAGCAATTTCCAAGCCATCCGGTTTTTTTTTTTTTTTTTTTTTTTTTTTTTTTGTTATCTTTAACTTTTACTTAAGGGGACTTAGTACCTTTCGAAATCAAAAGCAGAACATTTTGACACACTTTTTTCGCTTCATCATAAATCAACCATTTTTGCTGATTTTAATATGAAACGTTGCCTGTTTGTGGAATAAAATGTATAGTTTAAAGTATTGGATCAAGTTTTACTATTAAATCAATATATTTTCTTAAGCAATATGAAATATACGAACAAAAATTTAAAAAATAAATTAGCTCACCTTCTGTTACCCACAAGATAACATTCGAAAGGTGTACAATAGAACCATTATTCTTATACCAAATTAACGCTAAATAATGCCTTCATTCTGCGAACCTCAAATTTTAACTGTACCTCACATTTAAAACAAACTGAAAAAATTAAATATGTCATAAAATTTGGAACTAGTAACTTTTTTTTTATCTATCACGCTATAAAATAAAATCTAATCATCCCATTAACAAAACTGAAATTCACAGAATAAAGATGTATAAGTACAACACTCTTGTAAAATTTTAAAATTCTGCATGCAAAACATTTTTTTAATCCTGTGGAAAAGTGTGAAAATACGAAACTGAGAAAACGCAATTTGTTTACATTGCATTTAATGGAAAATGTAGCTTTTAACAATTATTTTTCTTATTGCACAGGGCGTAATAATTGTCGGATGTTGACACGGTTTGCTTTAAAATGCTCTTAATATTTAACACTATTTTTTGAAAATAAATTTTAAATATCGAATTTATGAAAGTTTAAAGGTACTAAGTCCCCTTAAAATTTAACAGTCATTAACATTTATGGATGTCTTTTATTTATACAAATACTTATACTATGCAAAAAAAAAAAAAAAAAAAAAAAATGGTGCAAGAGTAGACTATGATACTAAAAGATTTTTTTTTATCTTAACAGAAGTTGTTCGTGCGTGCACCCATGCAATTAATCACGGCAAAGCTATGTATTGGGGCACATCTCGGTGGACAGCTATGGAGATCATGGTAAGAACTGAAAAAAATATCTTTCTTCGAATGCAATAACGATACTGCTCTAATACATTTCAATGAGTTTAATTTGCTATTAAATAAAAAGAAGCAATGACTGGTATCAGTTTTTATTTATTTTATTTTTGTTTCCTCCTTTTGCTATTGTCTCACGCAAATAATTAACAAGATTTATGACATGAAAAGAGTATGAAATATACCTTCCCACACGTAATCGTTTTGATTGATATATCTCGTAAAAAGGACAGCAAAAGTATTACTTCTACATTCCAATGAAAGTGAAGAATCTTATTTTAAGTTTTACATCAAAAGAGTAAGTGTTTGTTAAATATAAAGTATTTTTCTCGCGATATAAAATTTTTCTTATTATGAGTTTCAGGTTTAATATTAAAATCAAGAAATAATATATTTAAAATTTTTTTGCTTATGATTGAAAAAAAAAAACTAAACTTTTTTTTTTCTCCAATTTTTTTAGCAATACCTCGATATAATTGACCAATCCGAAAAAAAAACCCGTAAATTTTTACTGTAATTTTTCACTTTGATAACTTTATTATGAGTCTATTAATTTTTTTTTCAAAAAGAATAAATAACTTAATTTTCTTAGCTTATATTGTCGAGCATACATTTTAGGTACAAATTATATCTAATACCCATAAGTGAAGCATGCTTATGCTTAAAAAAGTATTACGTTTTTCGTTTACGAACTTGGAAAAGTTGATACAAGAAATCCTTTGAAATGCTTACATTAATTGGTTCAATTAGCACGGTCCGGATTATTTAATATAAATTCTGTAATTTTCATCCAGTTGTATGATATATACAGATATAACGCGTTTATATAGAAGTATGTATTGCTTCGAGTTATGTCACAGTGCAATATTTCTTTAAACGAAAACAATAAAATACAAAGAAATTTCTTGCATTAAAGTTTTTATTATTATTATTTTTAGTAAATTTTTTTTAAAAAAATTCTATTTAAGTTATATATTATTAAATATTTTACACCTCAATATTTTTAAGAAAATGTTCGAATTCTTATTAAATTTTGATTTTATTTTAATATATTTATTTATAAATTTATGCATCGTCTTGATAAACTGTATCAAATTATTACGCCCAAATAGTGTTATTCATGAAACTATTTTCTCAAAGAAACAAAAACTCACAGCTTGTTCAATGTAATAATCTTGTTTTATTTCCTTCCATTTATCCTATACATGTCAGTGTTATTCGTATTAGAAGAATGAACTATAACTATCAATAGTATTTTTTGTTTCGCATATAACCGACAATAAACAACTATTTCCTTTACATTAAACATGATTTAGATATGTTATTCCACCATATGATGATGTTTAATAAAATTAATGGAACATACGCAAATATTTTTTGCCTATTTATTTAAGATAATTATTTGTACATTTATTTCGTGAGATAAAACAATTATTTTTAATGAAAGGTTTCATCAAAACATTTACTAATGAAGGCTATTATGTAATCTTATGGTTTCAGTGTTTCTTAGCAAATATTTTATAATCTGTTAATTTACATTCTCTTAAAAAACATTATTTATTGAAAAGAAATAGCAAAAAAAAAAGTTTTACAGTAAATTTCTAATGAATCCATGATATGTAAATTTTATTTGCTAAATAAACAGAAATTAATAGAATGAATGAAGCATTAGAAAAAGAAAGATAAGATATGATTATATTTTATTAATTATCCACATTCCATTCAATTAAAATAAATAAAAACAAAAAGTTCAATGCAAAGTTTTGCAAATAACATATTTAATCAGCCACCCAAAGTGTGCCTTTTTTTATACTGATTATTAAATTACTCAATCAAAAATACGAATTAAAGTAAACGATGTAATATCGAGAAATGGACAATAGTAAACTTTTCCGATGTAAAAGTTAAAGGAAATGACAAAATATTAAATTGAATAAATTCAAGTTAAATGTAACTAAAATCAAAGCAAACGATAAATTAATAAGTTTAATATATCAACTATATTTAATTGAAATTAAAGCAAACAATAAACAATTAAATTATTATTTAAGCTAAATGTAATTAAAATTGAAGCAAACCATAAAAAATTTAAAGTGATCTGGTACACCAAAAGTGATCCTCCTAAAACAGCCCCGGGTAAGCTATAAAATTATATATGTTGGATTGTAGCCTCTCAATACATTATTGAATAACCGATATGCTAAAATACATAATTTCTTACTCATGTGTGTTATATATATTTAATTATAATTTTTAATTAAATGAACTTTCATAGATATTTTTTGTGTTTTGTAATTTTTTTAATAGGTTTGCTCTTGTGAAATAGAAAAACGCTTGTAAGCAATGCTTAATATTTGTTTTGTGATTTTCTTAAGATTAGCATCCATGTTTAAAAATGCACAATGACTCGATTCGTGTGACGTAACAGATGTGATAACATTTTTCCAACTAATCAGTTCACGCGCCACACTGATGCAACATTTTTTTAACAAACAATTTTTTTAAAAAATACTAGTTGATAACAATATTAGCACACAAAATGAAAAAAGTACTCTTGATTTAATACATATATAAAAGCATTATTTATTTATGTATATATATATAAAGCAAACGGGATTTTTTTTTGTGTAGGAAAAAAATTGGAGTAATCGTAATTTATAGAATATCCTGAATTAATTATTAAATTTGAAATTGCATGTAAAATGTACAAGTTCTGTAACATCTACGAAACTAATGGCAACTTTGATGTGAGCAGAAAATATGTGATTACATCTGTCTTATGACCACCATGAACTGAGTCTATTGAGGCCAATTTTTCACATAATCTTTCTTTTAACATGGAATAACGTGATGTTATTTTGAAAAAAATGACGTCAACAAAAATGCGTGGACATAAAATAAAGGATACATGGTGTTAGGTTCAAAAAATTGATATTGTAATGCATTACAATTACAATAATTACATTCAGTTTGCTTAAGGTACATTTATATTGCTAAGATATATTTAATATTTTATAGTCTACTTTTATTTTTATTTCCAAATAGAATAGTATTGTCTATTTTAATATTTTATCGTTTGCTCTTATTTTAGTGTTTGATTAAATAATTTATTTTTATGGCAGATAATCGTCCGTTTTTATTCTTTGTGTTGGCAACGTTTTTTTACTAGTAAATGTTTTATTTAAGAAAATAAATATTCATTAGGAATTTGCAGAAGGAATTTTTCCCATTGATAGTAATTGCTTCTGTGGAGTCTATTGCTCGGAATTATGCTTACTTTTAGCTAACAAATATGTATTTTGAATAATTCTTTCCCAATAACTCAACAGAGAAAAAAAGTGTTAGCACATGTTGAAAGAAAATTAGCGAAACCAATTTCACCTATTTTTATATACAATGAAAAAGGATTTTTTAACAATTTAAAATTAAGTAAAATAAGTGTTAGGTTATAAGAACTTCGTTTATTTTTATTTTGCTTTTGTAAAATCGGTACACTTATCTGTGTAATAGTTAATTTCTCTTGTAGAAAAGAATGCTAAAATAGTCTCTCTCAATTTCTTAGGAAGCCTACACAGTGGCAAGACAATGCCACTTGATACCACCGTCCGCAGAGCAGACAGAGTACCACATGTTCCAACGAGAAAAAGTTGAAATACATTTACCAGAGCTCTTTCATAAAATAGGTAAGTGCTTTTTTTAACTGTTTCTACTATACAATTTTCCCTAGATACCGCCTTTTCCGATCTCAGATTGAGCATCCAGGTAAAAGCAATGCTTACTTTTTTCCAACACTACAAGCTCCTGTTTTTAATATTTCACGTTAAAAAGTCACATAGTTCTCTGTAAGAGCATGGCTGTACTTTATGTTGGTAACTGATATTGTTTATATAGTCAATGTAGATTTTACGATAGTGAATTTGTATTGTCTTCTAAGATTTTATATAACTTCTATTATACAATATTTCTGATAAAATTCGTTGCACATACAAAGTGCCGAACATTTATAGCTTTATAGGAACTATCTCTCTCTTTTCTAATTGATGTTTAGTTTAACCGTTAGGTAGAGACTCTCATTTGATTTTTGTCCTCAGGAGCTTACCTTCTTCATATAAGTACGACATTCACTCTCCTGAGGCACCATAGTTGATTTTTTTCCTCTCACATGGCGTTTACCGCCTTTGGTAAATACGGCTGACGCTCCCCCGAGATACCCCTAGCGATCCTTCTTTATTTTCGACTCTGCTGCTTGTCAACTGTTTTTTTAAACCTTTTTTCTACTTTTTTCAAACGTCTGGATTACAGTTACATTTTGTTTGCCACAGCATAATCATATCTAGCTTTTGCGCCATCAAACATTACCTTCACCTACCCACATCCACACGATCTTTAATGATATTTATTTGTCTCCAACCACCACAGTTTTTAATTTAATTCTTTATTTCATCGATTTGTATATGTATTTTTTTGTACAAATGTTGTTCCAGTTTTCTTCGACTCAAGATTAACTTCCACAACAAATTAATGAAAAAAGTAGTAAGTAAAGAAATATTTGTTGTATTTTTATTTAAAATACGAACAGTTGAATACGCATGCCGATTATGTATTTTTCTCACCGTACAATTATGTGAAATGCATATTGTACATGAGAAAAATATAATATTTAAAATGTATTTTTCACATTATGGGCATTTTGTATAATATACACATTACATATGATAATATTTTTAGCATTAAATATGAATACTTAGATTGAACTTTCATGTTTTATGTAAAATTTTCAAAACCCGTTTGTGCATGAGATTAGTGGTGAAAAATATAAATCTGATTTATGAACTGAACTCGGTCATAGGTCTGGGAAAACTTACAGTTATATTTCGTAAGCAAAACCATATGGTTATTTCTACAAATTATTATAATTTAAAGAATGAAAATTTTTCATTGGGACCAAATGAAAAAGGCTTCTGTGTTGCTCGTTCAATGATATTACATCTTAAGGCTCCCGTCTACCGGCCATTTTGATTTCGTGAACATGATGTTAATCCTATGGAATTTCGACTTGAATTCTCCCATATTTATTATTTGATCTATTTGAATGCAATAAAGTGCATCTGAAAGAGCAAAAAATAACAAATGCTTCTGTGGAATTACATTTTTCCTCCGATTTTTGAAAATATTTGAAAATATTTTTATTCTTATTTTAATTATTCGTTTTCCGGTCTTTAAAGAATATTTTCAAATATTTTTAAAAATCGGAGGAAAAATGTAATTCCACAGAAGCATTTGTTATTTTTTGCTCTTTCAGATGCACTTTATTGCATTCAAATAGATCAAATAATAAATATGGGAGAATTAAAGTCGAAATCCCACAGGATTAACATTACGTCCACGAAATCAAAATGGAGGGTAGACGGGAGCCTTAAGGCTCCCGTCTACCGACCATTTTGATTTCGTGAACGTGATGTTAATCCTATAGAATTTCTACTACCGTTTTCAAATCTGTTCTGATTTATCTATTTGAAGGCAATAAAGTGCATGTAAAACAGCAAAAAATAATGAAGGTTTCTGTGGAACTATATTTTCCCTTCAACTTTCAAAAATACTTTAGAGACGTGAGCCTTTAAGTCATAACGTATAGTGTCATGGAAGCTTTAAAAAGATTACTATCAAAATTACGATGTCTACCATTCAGAGTCCTCGGGAATCTAGAGCTGGGTGGACCGAAAATGGTCCATGGACCACATGCGACTCACTGAGAGTTTTTTTTGTGATCCACGAAGACAGTAAGAAAACTCCGCTTTGAGCTGCAATTCGCTTAACGTGCGTAAGATCATTCAAAGCAAAGCTATGCCAATTTTCAAAGCAAGCAGGAGAAGGTATTTATTATCATTTCCCTTTATAAGGAAAAAAGAATGAGCATGAAAATGTTTTTGCTAAGATGAGGGCTCATCAGTGGAGTTAGGAGGACGAGGTCACGAGAATATTTCAAGACTTAACGAAAATAGAGTCTAAACTTAATTCGCTCTCTTATCCCATGACGGTTGATAATGAACACAGAGGCTAAGGAGCTATTGCAGCTTGAACTTATTGACTTGCCGTCAGATCTTATTGTGAAAGAAATGCTTAATGTTGCTGCATTAGTTGAATTTTGCAAGTTTGTGTCTGCAGAAAAACTTCCCCGTATGAAGAAATTTGCTGGTAAAATGTTCTATGTATATCTGAGTCAACATACATACATTTATGAGCAAAGTTTTTGTTGCTTGAAGATCAACAAGAGTAAATATAGATCTTCTTCGGCAGGCATTGATTTGCAAGATGTGATGAGAATCTCAACAAGCAATCTGACTTTGGATTTTAAAAAATTGTAGAAAAGTGTGTTTGAGTACATTTGAATCATTAAACTGATTCTAAAATTAAATGTGCTTGCTGCTATAGGTATTCTATTTAATTTAATTTCTGCCTATATTCTATTTAATTTATATTTATTGATTATTATGGTACAAATTACACCTTTTCTGAAATGTAAAGTTAACCAATGAATGCAATCATATTAAAAGAAGAGGCCCGCCGCTAGCCTCCTCTTCCACAAAGCGACTCCCGAGCAATAACAATTGCCCACCCCTTCTCTAGAGTATAGATTCTCAAAAATCATCTCCTTCCCGAAAAAAAAAATTACTCATCGACCCTTTGTTGAAAAAAATACCCACCACCCCCTTTTCAGAAAAACCTCAAGAAGCTTCAATCTTATAATGACCTGTACAAATTTGTAAATATAATCTTTGTTAATCAAGCCGCAATATATGCGCACACACTGTGGTGCACTGCGCATGCTGTGACGCGCACATGTCCTAGTAAAAAAGTATTGGGAACAAAGCTATGTTGTACCGATGCCTACCTTTAATATGGTCTGGTAATCTTGTTTAAAATACATTTAGATCTATTTGTCGAAACATTTGTTCGGTAAGTTTTAGAATTAATCAAACTTTTCAGCATATTCTAGTGAGTATTGCCAGGGGGAGAGGCAGTAATTAAATTAGCTTCACCGATGTTCGGTACCACCCCCGTTGGGAGCCACTGCTTTAGAGTGACGTTCATCCTTGTCATACCGTATTACACCTGAAATTCTGAGGATTTAATTATCTTATCTCCTGTTTGTAATTTTTACATTCTAGTTTTAAAGCACCCATGTGTAGTTGGTGCAGGCCTTTTCTGATACAGTTTTGTGGAAGCTGTCGATTGTACATTATTCTTTACATCAGTGTTAATTAATCATGTTCAGCTACCGATTTTTTTTACCCTGTGGTGTGGAAGACAGTTGCTTGACCTTGAATACCGAAGGGATTTCGAATCCTCGGACAGTGGGTCAGAAGAAAACTTGCTCGTTCGGTTTTTGCTATGTTCTTATCGACTGGACCCAAATCAAAGGTTGATTGGTTTTATTAACATCGCTCTAGAAGCCACACGAGGGCTATCGTTGACAGACCACGTAATTTTGAGCCTCGGTTAAGTGACGAGGATGACACATGAGCTAGACCATCCCTCTCCTAACTTTCACACGTCGCCAACAGCAGGAATTTGAGCTATGGCAAACCAAAAGGAATTCCACTCCAAGATAGTTATTCAGGCCTTTTTTCTTCTGTCTTCGTTGCTGAAAAGGTTCTCTGCATACTCCCTTTCCAGTATCATCGTAATGATACGAAGAGGAACATTCTGAGCAATACCTGTTTTTTTTTCTGCAAATACTGCAATTGTGATACACATCTCCTCCTTTGTATTGAGTTTCGCTTTGAACAGTTCCCATTTGACCTCATCGACTGTATCGAGTTGAGATGGCGTGCCAGTTTGACTTATGTGCCGTGACCTGTATGACACTAGTTATGATTGATATGCAATTGTGTTTATTAGCCACACAGAAGCTACGCTTTTGCTTCAGGGGCTTATACAACCAGTAGTTGGAGGATATGTTGTCATCTAATGTTCAAGTCCTGGGTTACCACTTCAGCGGGAGTAATATTTTGTGTTCCGCCACAGTGTGGATGAGTTTTACAGCCCTTTGTTGGGGAAGGCTGGTTTATCTTGAGTGCCAACAATGTTTCGGACCCTCAATCTTTAGGTCCGAAGAAAACTAATCCAATTGATTTTTGTCAGTGTTCTTAGCTACTAGACGAAAAGGGATTCCCTTCGCAATAGTTATTAAGGCGTTTCAACTTCGGTCGTCCTTTTTGAAGAGAGCTGGCGCAATACTAAGAGATAAGCAGTTCTAGATAAACTTCGTAACTCCTTGAAAAATTTATTTACTTATGAAATTAAGAAAAGTTTTTGTAAAAGGAAAAAATATTTTATAAAGAATGTTTCATTAACAGTACAGCTTTTATTACACTCGAAAAAAGTAAACAGTACTTATTTATGTTTATGTATCAGATCTACTTTTACTAATCATCGGAAAATCATGGTATATGTTAACTTCGTCTGGTCTTTCTTAATTCTCTCTTTATAATACAAAATACCTGCTAGATTCTAAAAAAGATATATCAGTATACTTTTTACTTTCCAGTGGGTGCGCCATTTATACTATCGTGAAAGGTCGCGCTTATTTCTTAATTACGTTACTGTATTTAAGAGTGTTAATGGTAAAATTTGGTTGTAATTAATTAAGGATTAATAAGTACATTTAATTAAAGTATATTTCTTTAAGAATAATAGGAAACAATGTAAAAATAAAACATATAAGCACTATAAAATGACCAAAAGTTATTGAAATTGCATGAAAATAAAATTAATTAAATTGATGATATTTCGATCGAAGTAGTTACATTTCTCACATCAACGCTTAAAGGTAAAATTAAATTTGTAAAATGAATTAACTTAATTTAGATAAGAAAAAAATGGAGAAGAAGGAGACAAATCTGTTTCATAGCCATGTCATTACACTACCCCCTTATCTCGCGAAATTTTACATTAAGTAGACGTAACAAATTGTTTATCTACACCCCGATAATTAGACCTATCCTGACCAATGCTTGCCCAGTCTGGTCCCACTGCGCAGATACTACCCTAGATCTATTAGAAAAATCACAAAACGTAACAATAAGAATGCTTGTAAATGCAAGCTGGTATATGCGAATTAATGATATAAGAAATTCCGTTAAACTCCTCCCTTTTAAGAGCTTCATCAGAAAACTATCAAAAACTTTTTTTCCAAAACATCGACACCTCAACAAATAGAACCATCCCAGCAATAGAAACATGCACCCCAATTAGAAATAACCCTCAACTCCACAGACCCAGAGAAATTGTATTAGATTAAAATCATTAAAACTCTAAATTCATCCTTCCCCCCATCTCATTTGTACCCATACCCACCTATAAGTAGTAAAATAGCAAACCTTATCCTCGATCAATCACATCACGCGTTCTCATTGTAACCAGACTGAGCAACCAAGCAAGGTAAAATATCTACTGCCGCAATATTTTCTCAACTTTAAGTTTAAATATATTTAATTTATCATAAAAAATAAAATACAGATTAAAACAAACACCACTATTTTAATAACTAATGATTAACCAAGTATATATATATTTAAAACCATCTCAGCTACTAAATTCCTAACTTAATAGCATTTAATAAAAAGCTATCACTCCTTCAAACGATCTATTTCTCATATTTTAAATTTAACTCCTGGGCAAGTGAAAAACCAAAATTCAGTCTCAACCTCAATTAATAGTCATTTTACTGGGGATTAAAGCCCGATAGAGTTATGCTCCCCAATAACAAATACTTCGTATCTTCATTACACTTAGTCCATTCTCCACAATTCTTAAAGGTTAACTCTATTTCCATGGTAAACATCAGCCAAATAAAGCAACCTCAAAAGAGCTTCTATTTCTACTCCATCCGTATTTCTGGCATTTCTTGAACGATTGTAATTAGCCTTCAAGTAACAAATATACTTATTAGTCTCTTCAACTATGCTTTCAGTTATACGATCAGTAATGAGGTTTTTACATATAACCAAAATGTCTGTTAAATCTTTGACTCGCCCGATTACAGCAGGAACATGGATACATATAATACGAGGTACTCGTTCAGTTTTCTTGAATGGATTTTTCTGCCATTTCTGTGACTCGATGATGTTTCTGTTTTTCTTAAGGTGGGATATTTAGGCATCTGTAGATCTTCTGAATAGCTTCCTGCACTCATTCTGATTTCGAATCATCTTCTGTTTCTGAAATGTGCTCTTATACATTTGTATCACTTTCATCTAAAACTATGTCCTCCTCATCATCACTGTCCCATAAAAGCATGTGTCTTATAGTCTCAAGGTCATTAGGATTCATCTTGTTGAATATTTTGCTTTTACTCGTCTTAACTAAAAAAAATGAGTGAAGATAAATTAGATATCATAAACAGTCGCACTTATGTGACAAATACAGTATCTCTATTCTAACCCTAAGCGTTTAACACAATTATTACATCAAATCATAATGTTTAAGTCTAAAACAATAAATATATTGTTAACTACAAAGAAAATCAGATGTTGCAAAAACTTAACTGAACGGTCACGTGTATCTCTAAAATACAAATAATTCGATATAAAAACCAACGCTTTTATCTGGTGGCAAAGTTTATTAAAGAAAATTATTGAAATATTAGTTAAAACTGTTAGTTGTTTTTAACTTTAAAATTTACTTAAAAAGAGACATTTGTGAGTGTATTAAAAAATTCATAATACTCATAAAATCAAAACATGCATTTGAAAGTTTGTATGCCATTTTATTAAAAAAAATGGGAACCAGAATTCAGAAAAAATTATTGTGATAAGACACGGCCTCAAATATTGGAATCTTTCTTTCTTGCGAATGATTACTGAATGAAAGTCAGCAACCCTTACTATCACCCCTTTGTGAGTTTTACGATACCTCATGTGGCGTGGGGAGTGCCCGGTGTTCCCAGAGGGGAAAAGAAATTTTTTTCCTCAATCCCAAAAGCGCCGAGAGGAAAGAATATTTTGACTTATTAAAATTATTGAAATATTAGTTAAAACTTGTTGCAAATGTCTAAATATTGCATTGTTAGGCGAGTACGAACGATTCCCAAAACTTCAAAGCTCTAGCTTGATGGGAAGTTGGTTAAATTAACGATCGAAAATTTGATGACACACACACACACCAAGTGAAATTCAGAAAAATGTTTTAAAAACAGATTTGCAGAGTCAAATTAATGCTACGAAATCCAAGCAATGACTGAAAGTAGGTCAAAAGGAAGTGGCAAAATAGCTAAGGAAAGGAGCTCGTGGTGGTATAAAGATATAAAACGCAATTGATATCTAGTGTATCTCTCACATACACTCCCTGCTGGAAGGGAAAATATTTGCTAAGTGGATCTAAGAGTCTTATTCGTCACTGTCATTTAAAAAGCACGACAAAATTAATGATTCCTATGTAACGTTACATTTAAAATAAATTAAATAAGGGTAAAGGTGTACAAGATTATTCTTAATTAGTTACGCACACACACATTTTTCGACCAAAAAATTTCAGAATTATTTGTTTTAAAAATAATTTCAAGCAATGTTAAATAATTTTAAATTCTTTCGAGCTTGCATTATTCTTCTAGATATTAGTTTCTCAAAACTATACGAAAGTTGAAAAAAATATTCTTATCGATATTCTCTCACATAATAAACTGCAAACTAATCAATGCAAAAACTGTGTATTACTTTCAGTTTTCTTAAGCGAATATCCGTTTAATATTAACTAATTATCCAATATCATTTTTTTAAAAATTATTACTTTCAGAACAATCGCAAAATGGATTTTAATTTTATAAATCGACCAATACCATTTAACGATATGAAAATGCTATGAAAATACCATTGATTTTAATCCTGCCATTTAATATCGCATTTTCAACCGGTTTTAATCTTTCAAACGTGCTATTTTTGGAATGGTCTAGTTAAAATGATTCATTTCTGAATTTGAAGCAATTTTCCAAATCGTCCTACTTAAATTAAATTGCGTCATTTCAAGTTCCTGCGCTCAAGCTGTTAAAAGCGAGTCTGCTTTATAAAACAAAGCTTTTAAATAAGTCATTGACCCATTTTTAGTTAGCCTTTCAATGGAGTAGCAATTGCCGAGCAATTCAATTGCTCCATTAACATTGATAGCTGTTTTAGTAAATATGAGCCTTAGTTTTGCCTGAATAGTAGCGGAAATATTATTAGAAAATTATTCCCGAACATTTTATTGATTTAACATTTGAACTGAACAGGAAAAAGAAGCTAACACACTTAAATAAGATTCTGCTTTTTAGCCTTGGTACATTTTAACTTTGGTGAAGCGCTGGTAGTCTAGGTAGTGGGCTTACGGCCTTTAGTTTTGGCCGAGATCACGCTTTAATGCCATGAAAGACCCGCCGTGTAGCCGGGGCTGATGCATGTTAAATATGTCGAGGCTCAAAATCCTTCCTTTTTTTTTTTTTGGGGGGGGGGGAGCCAGAGAGGGAGTTGCCAGCTCCAGATGTCTTTCTCGTCACCTGACTGAAACTCAAAATTACGATGTCCGTCACCAATAGCCTCGTGTTACTTCTAGTGCGATGTTATTAAAACTAACCAGCCTTTAACTTTGATTAAGGTAAAGCGTGAAATAAACAATTAAATCATAAGTTTATTAATTAATTCACGAGAACCCTTAAGTTTGTTTTATATTTAAATAGGATTTTGGATTAATTTTAAAAAGATTTTAGCGTAAAAATATGTGTTTGTCAAAAATTAAAAAAAAAAAAAAATGTTAAGTCTGTAAAAGTTTTGTAAGCGAAGGACAATACAAGGTATTAAAAGTATTATCTATCGTTGGCTACGACTTTTCGCCATTTCTTTGTTTCACAAAAGACGGATTCTTATTCGAAATGATTCCAAGTCTTGATCCAATTCGTGAATAGACTCGTTTCTTGATATCTTTATAATAACGAAGATCTGCTAAGAAAGACCAGGAATCATCACTCGAAACAAATAATAATTTGAGGGTTAAAGTCTGGCGATTAAGGAGAGCGAGGATGAAACACCCCCTCCATATGTTTCTAAATAGTTTTTGACTTGTTCAGAACATATAAACGAGCGTTATCGATTAAAAAATAAATTTGTCGTGTCTTTCAGATCAACTGAGTGATGAAAATTTGACATTTAAGGAATCTTTTAATTCTTGGAGCATTTGACACGCATTTCCATCGAGTAATGCTTTTAATTCTTCATCTTTCAATCATTTCTGTAGCCTTGGACACTCCTTGTTCTTCAGTGTCGAATTACCTAATTTTAAATCATCGAAACCAATATTCACAATTCGAACGTGATGGAGTTTCAAGGAGCCACAAGCTTCAGACAGGAAACAAAGACTTTCAGCTGCCTATTTTTTCAAATGAAAACGAAAAGACTGCTTCTCACACAAATTACATTATATTGGTAAAAAACTTGACATATCAAAAGCTTAAAAAATGTATGATGTTAACGCTTCAATGAAAAGTCACATACTGACAATATTAGCAAAAGGATAGAGCTGTACCATAGAATTTGTAGCATTTACCGATAGTGAAAAATACAATTATCACCATCTGTTGCAGATCTTTTAAAATTAATCAAACTCTGAATATGAAATTAATAATTAATAGAATTAATAATGAAAGACATTAGTCAGTTAGATAAAAACAAGAGAGAAAGTGAAGTAATTTATCCAGAATTTCTGAGAATATGAAGATATTTGTTGCGTATGATAAGATCAAGTGCATTCTGAGAACATGAGCATATCTTCAAAAAGTCAAATCCTACATACTCAGTTCATATAATGTCTTATACCAAATAGGATCACGCGATACAGTTCATTCGAACCAACATTAATAGCCTAAAAATTTATTTAAAAGGAGGGGAATCCTAAGCAATTTAAATGAGAGACAACTGTAAGAAGAAAGAACAGTTAAGGATTATATATAAAAAAACCTGTTGACTTCTTATACCGGTATTCTGATCATTGAATAAAGTTATATTAAAATAATAATCAACCCCATGTAACATCGGATCTTTTATATAAAGGGAAAATTTAACGATTGTGTGTGGAAACGGTTGTTTGAGGTCATCGGTCGTGTCTTCTTTCAGTGGTAACGAACTTAGTTTTCGCAAATGTTTTACAGCATTGATAAAACTCTCTTAAATTTCTTATTGGACTAATGTAAATTTGGCATGTGAAATTTAGCTTATTTTTAATCTATCAATGAATGAGCGATATGTGATCTTAATTCAAAAATGTGCGATCAATGTGTGATATTAATTCCATATTTTTATAACCTGAGATCTCATTTCTTGTATTTTTTGCTTTCCATCTTTGTATAGGTACGGGCACAATCACGTGGTCTCCACAAGCCTTTGGATTGCTAACAGGAAAATTTGATGAGGGAGTCCAGCTTTTGTCTAGAGGTTCGCTTAAAGTAAGTTCAGTCATTGAAATCGTCGGGTTTCTATACTTAATTTGTGTTTGGTATAAAAACTGTGAACAATTTTTATTGAATTATTAAAATGTATCAAGCATGTTAATATTTTTATAGTGTTAGCTTATAAAATCATAGCCATGATTTTGAGTGATATGTACATCTGAATTATGTTGAAGAGACCTAAACTTGTGATGAGAAATAAACTTGGGATGTATTTCCTTTATTATTTACCCCCACATCCGTCTTAAAGTCTAATTAATTAGTTAATAAGTTCAGGATTCGAATTAAAGGTATGCCAGAGAAAGACGATGCAGTTTATTAGCTATCAACTCGGAATATGCAGGATCTCTTTCTGTCTCATGAATCCCTCTCTTAATTAGTTAATCCTAGCTTATATTCTAATAATAAAAGTCTTAGCTTACTAAATCACTCATTTCAATTTACAAACTTCTCGATTATGGAAGTTTCGAATCATATGATTCTAATTACGGGTCATTTCCAATTAACCTCAATCCAATCGATGAATTAAAACAATATACTCCAATTTACAAACAGCTTGTTGGTATTATTTATCTCTTTTCCCTTTCTTTTCAATTCTATTTCGCTTACATATTATTCTCTCTAAATCAATTCATACGTCATCTAAATTATTTAATCCCATTTCATTTCGTTGGTAAGTAGTTGTTATTTAATGCAATTCAAATTACCCAAACCTCCCAGGGGTTAATGAAAAGAAAACCGCGAATAGCCCAACGTCACAAACTATGTATAAAAAAAACTGGAATGAAAGACAACTGTGTACTATAATATATCCCCACCTCTTATATGCAGAACAAATATATCATCAAATGATATACATAATTTAGTTTCAAACAATAGAAAATTGATATTCAACCATTAAAATATATACACCGACAGGTGGTATAAAAAATAACGGAAAAATGGGAAATCTCTGTTAATGTTTAATAATATGATATTAGTCGACCATGAGTGTAATAGACAACAATTCAACATGGAATAATTGTAAATAGATCTCTCACATAAAAAGATGGTTTAAATCATGCCATTTCTCTTATAAAATATCTCCCAATATTGTAAGTGTAGAAGGTAGAATAAATAGTTCTCTTATTAGCCGTTCAAGATATTCCTATAAGGGCTCAACAATGTTAAGGTCTTGTGACCTAGGGCAGGTAACTGATTCATGTCATTCAGACAGCTTCTGTAAGTTGTTTTCAGTCAAAAAAAATATTTTTCAGTCAAATTGCTAATAACCTAACCATCCATTATCCAATTCTACTGTTCGTCATTATTTACAAGCAAGTAAATTTCATATTTATCTTTACATGCGACGAAACCCATTGCTCAACTCACTTCGTGGAGAGGTACGATTACTTTGAGCTAAGAAACGAATGCAATGGAAAGATAAATGTTGAATTTTTCTTTTCAGGGATGAAAAGGAAATCAATATGGATGGCCAATAGGGTTGTGCCTGTTATTGGCACTATTTCTAAAACGAAACTCGCTCTGTCTTTAGTCGGCGACGAGGAGGAAGATATGTCATGGTGTAGAGCCACGTTCTGTTTCAATGACACAACTGATATATGTTTACTATAAAGTTGTCAAAATCCAGTTGATCATCAGGATGTGGCTGCTTCAAATGCATTTGCTTCCATTGACAAAGTTCTGGTGTTTGATTACCGGATATTTCAGGAGGACAAAACTTCGATCCATAACTCTACAACAATTAAAATTTGGTTATACAGAATCAAATTACCATTATGGATCGGTAGCTAACAGCCCGGTTCTTAACCCGTTGGAAAATCTTTGGAGAGCTTAATCGCGAGAAGTTTAAGCTCCTGGACGCCAATTTTCAAAATTGTTGAAATTTAAGCAGCAAGTGGACCACCGTTGACTTTTTTTAAAAAAATTGATTTGCTGCAAACCTCAGTTCGAAGCATCCCTAATAGGGTATTTAAATTAATTAGAAACAACTGTTTTAAAATTTTAATTGCAATGGATATAATTCTATTTGTCCATATATTTTTAGGACAGTCTGTTTTTCGTTTTAATGTCTCCACCAAATCTTGTGAACTTTATACGATGTATCTATATTGCAATAAATTGCTGCTGTGGCTATTTTTATCTTCTTATTAACTTTTAATTACGCCATTATTCCAAAACATTTGCTCGTCTATATATTTATGAGATGTGCTGAATAAAATCTCAACTCACTGAATGCATCACGGGACAGTTTCTTTTACATTTGTATCTGGATTGCCATTTTCCTTCTCAGCTCGGTAAAAACAACTTAGTCTCCTGAATATCAAACATTCGTCTACGGATATGAAAAAGATGTTCTTTCGAATTCCATTCCGCTTCAAGCGAATTCTTCTCGCAGAGGCTGTTCTAATAAGAATAGAGTCAAGCACGCTTGAAAATGGATTTCTTCGACATACAATATTTATGTATTCTTCACTAGTAAGATTTGACGCGATTGAAAATTCAATCCACATTTGTGAAAACTTCATTTTGTTGCGCAGCGAATTTTTTTTCGCCTTTTATTCATTGATTTTCCTTTTCGATTCATTTTTTGGTTATTTATTTATTTTATACGTCTTCGATCTTTTGCTATTCGGATTTCGAAAGTTTTGCTGCTAGTCTTTTCTCTCTCCAACGAATTTGTGTGGAAACGTCTTTGTGTGTTGGTTGAATTTAAAAAGCGAAAACACCAAAAGGGGTTTGTGTTTAGAAAAATGTCGCTTTTTTAGAAAAATAATTTATACTTCATCTGAGACTATTACGTTGAATATATGTCAATGGAAAGAACGAGATTAATATTAAAAAATGAACTAAAATTAACCATAATAAATTTGGAGTTATTCAGATTCCACGAAATATTAACTGATATCAAAAACACTATTGAATATGTATTACAATAATGAAGTGTTGAGTAATGCTTCATAAGTATTTTTTTTAATTACCCGGGATTTTCTTACATTAAAATTGCTTTAGACCTTGCTATAAAGCTTTTTCCCTGTGTCCCCTATAGAGGCATAAATTCTTATTCCCTTCTTTACAACAATTTTTAGAATTGCTAAAAATTTAAAGCACCTCAAACAGGTACCGATATACACACACACATAAACACGCCTCTTTAAAAAATTGCTCTCCCAACTCAAATAAATAAAAGAGGTATCGATGCCACTGAACCAGCTGAATTCCTCCAGTGAGTACATTCCTTGACGTGAACCTTGATTTGGTGTATTCTCAAGATAAATCTTTCTCAAACAAACATGTATTGAATATAACTTTTTTATTTTAAAAAAAATTGAATGATGCCTTGGTCGCAAACCAAAGATTTCAAAAGTACATATATATATATGTGTGTGTGTTACGGTTAAAGTGATTAATCTGGTGATTATGTATAATTGTGGGTGATTATTAATAATCACCAGTAAACTTGGTAAATGTGATAAATTATTGAATGTTTATCACATTTACCAAGTATAAAATATTTACCGTTAAGTTTATAAAACACCCAACTCATAAAGGACAATGTAATAAATTCAGATTATTTTGAAGAGTAACGATATCTTAATTCGAAAAAACAAATATATTCAAATAACATTAAAAATTTCGTTCTTAAGAATTAGAAGAACGTCATGAGGACTTACAATAAAACTTGGGTACCTTTGATTTCTTTTGACAGCATTCTTGCGCCATAAAATTTCAAAATCACTCACTCACTCACTCTTTTGACAGCTTTCACACACACACACACATAAGTTTAAGTGAATCATCACTGCTTCGGTAGTAACACTTTTGTACTTTTTTTTTTGAAGTTCTTTTAACATTCTTCTTCTACCACCATGGCCAATTGATAAATATACTTCCTGAATAATGGTAAAAATGTTCTTCAAAGTACACATAAAATCTTACATTAGAGCTATCTTTACTTATGGGAAAGATAAGTTTTCAACTTTGTCTATTCTCATTACATTGTATCTTTTTAGTTTTTGATAATCTTCCGGTTTTTTCCATCTACTTCTGCTTTTACTATTATTCACTATTATCAACAAGTTGTCATAACTTTCTTTCGTCAGAAAATCGCTGTTCGCTTTCTCAATGTCCGAAACATTTAATAACTTGGAATTAAAACGCTCGTGCATATCGTCCACTATTCAATATTTTATTTTAAAAAAGAACGTCTATCCAGCATGAAATTAGAAATACTACTGAAATCACGTGTATCTAACATAATAAATTTTTGAAAATTTATGGACTTTTATTACATTCCCTATTAGGAGTTGGGGATTTTATGAACTAACCGATTTAAGTGATAAATATTCAATAATTTATCACATTTACCAAGTTTAATGGTGATTGTGAATAATCACTGGTAATTTATACATATCACCAGTTTATTACATTTACTATAACACACACACTTAATTTTGAACACCAGTATATATATATATATATATGAGGACAAAAGGTGTCATCCACCAGATGCAGACAGAACGGGACCTCGTTGAAGTCCCTTTTCCTTCTCCTTGAAGATCAGTGACCAAATCACTGTCAGCAGATATTGAGAAATGGATTTTGAAGTGAAATGGATTCACTTCCCCTCCAATAACTGCAGCGAAGCCGATATTAGAAAAATATTCAAGTAAATGACTGAGAGATATGAGACGTATAGACTTTTATTTTCTGTTGGTCTGCAGAGAGAGAAATAGAAAACATATTTGCCTGATATTTACTGTGCAATAAATGTTCAAAGAGTGAATATCACTATTTGTAAATAATAATCGTATCTATTTCAATAGATAATCATTAAATTCAATTTATTACAAACGGTGTAATCACCCCGTGTGTGTGAGTGAGAGAGACTGGTCTGCAAAATATTGAATTGCTCTAAATGTACTAAAAGAAGTGAAGGCAAAATATGGAATTATACCCACTGCTGTATTTTTTCGGTCTCTAGAAGGGGTCCCAATATACAAGTGATCCTGGTCGCGAGCTTCATCGAGTCCGCGTATCACTAAAAACTCTTCGTGTAACGGGACTGATGCATTTTAAATTTGTCGGGGCTCAAATTCTTCTCGTTGGGTTGGTGCTGAAGTTATAGGATAGTAGGGTATCTACTCAAATGCCATCCTTGTCACTTGATTATTGTGCATTCTTACGAAGTCCTTCGCCAGTAGTCTTAACGTTGCTTCTAAACGGGACGCCAATAAACAGTCAACCACTGATAAATCAGCTTTCCTGCAAAAATCTGATTTCAGGCAAGAAAAATCAAATTTTATTTCTAATAGATTTTTTTATATAATAAATTTTTAATTAAAGGAAAATATCAATTTTGGAGAAATTGTATAGAAATAAAGCAGTAATATCGGAAATGTAGACAAATGTTTCGCGAGTTTATTCTTATTTAAATTTTGTTCAAATTCCATGAGCCTTATCTTCGTAAAATAAGTGTTCTCCTTATTGTTTCAAAAGGCTGAGTGACTTATTACTCCTCTAAGAATGGCCACGGTAGCCGAGTTGTCGTACTCATAGCCTTAAATCTTTTATTCTGGTCGTGGGCCATAAGAAATCGCGGCATTCAGTCGGATTGATCATAATAATTATGTTGAGGCTCTAAGTCCTTTCTAGGGCGTGATGTAGAAACTTGGAGTGGAGATGTTGACTTAGGTATTGTACTCGTCGCTTAACCAAGGTTCAAAATTACAAGATACTCCGTCAATAGCCCTCGTGTTGCTTCTAATGCGTTATCAATAAACAATGAATCTACCCTGGAAGGTAATAAGACGGTGAGGAAGATGATACAACGATGGCTGAATGAACATATCCTCCATCTTAATTATTACAGAATTTCTAGTCGTAATATAAAATAAGCTTTTTTTTGAAATTTGACTCAGCATCGAGGTCTCTCAGCATTAATCCTACACCGATCTCTCCTTCCAGACAACACGTCATGAATTGAGCCTTGTGGCGATTGGCTGACATCGCGCTGTGGTGAATTTCCTTAATCGCACGTCGAGGCGATTGTTTGAATGCGACGCGAATTTGCGTCATTGCATCTGGAGAGGACTGGGACGCTACAAGAACCTCTAAAGCATTTGTTGCTTTATATTCCATAAACCTAAGCAAAAAACTTCTCTAGGAATTTATTACAATTAAATATGGATGGCGAATTTCTGGAATGACACAGAAATCCTTTTTTTCTTCTTTTTTTATGCATGGTTATATAATAGATTTTACTCCTATTTTCAGTAACGTGTATCATGTATGAAGTATATTTTATTTTCCACGCTATAATATAATTGCTGTATTAATGAAATACTGCGAGTGAAATTCGAATAAACCAGACACTGGTCTTTAGTAAAATAATTTGTATTTTGATTGAATCCTCTCATTCATTTCAGAGCTTGTCAGCACTACAAGATCGTATGAACACTGACGATAGCAGGAATCCGAAGGATCAAATGAAGATGCGAGAGCTCAATCATTTGGCCGATAAGCTCGGTTGCTCGATCACACAGCTCACTATCGGTATCTTACTATTCTCTTATTTTAAATAAGATATTTTCTAACACCTTGTAAAAGATATAGTAAATATTTCTTAACACTGTAGACTACATTTAACTACTTCTCATTTACCAAGGCACTCACTAAGTTATTTATAATTTGATTAGGCATTAATCGGCTGGATACATTTAAAAATGAACATTGTTTATAATAATTTACATAAACGTGCGCTAATTTCGAAATTATTTTTATTTTCATCTGACTCAAATAACAAAGAACACATTCTTGCGGAAAGAAAATTTATTTGCCTTCTAATCATATATAAAAGTTAATTTGATCATAAAGGGATCTAAATAGACCTTATATGTAGATAAAATATAAAAGGGGTACTACGATGCTCCTTTTTACAACGTTTTTCTGAATTTCACTTGGTGTGTGTGTCATCAAATTTTCGATCGTTAATTTAACCAACTTCCCATCAAGCTAGAGCTTTGAAATTTTGGGAATCGTTTGTACTCGCCTAACAATGCAATATTTAAACGTTTGCGACAAGTTTTAACTCATATTTTTTTAAATAATGCAGTTTAGCCCAATCACTTGGCGCAATTTGAATAATTGCCAAACTTGGCAAAAAAAATTTTTTCTTCGGCTGAATGTTAAGTCCGCTTCGCGGACCAATTTAGCAACATTTGGCAAAATACCACCCAATAATTCCTGTCTCCAAGAGTGGTTTGACTAAACTGTATTCCAACCATTTAATTTACCGGATTAATTAATTTTAGTTAGTTTTAACGTTGTTATGCATTTCACTTTGTGTGTGTCTGTATGCATGTGTATCAATGTGTCATCAAATTGTCTATTGTTAATTTAACCAACTTCCCATCAAGCTAGAGCACTGAAATTTTGGGAACCGTTCTTATTTGCCTAACAATGCAATATTTAGATATTTGCGACCAGTTTTAACTAATGTTTTAATAATTTTTTAATAAACTTTGCCACCATATAAAAACGTTGTTTTTAATAACGTTGGTTTTTATTTCGAATTATTTAAACTGATTTTGATTTGATAAGAATATATTACTTTGTCGATTAATAGCAATAAACATTCTTTCTTTAAAATTTCAATTCTTTCGAAACTCTGTTCCTAAAAGTATAGGATACAGTAATTTTTACACCTCTACTCTAAATAAATATAACAACTCTGTAAATCACTTTCAAGTTTTTGAATTGTATTTTATTGAGCAAAGGCAAGGATAATAATCTAATTTTAGACGTACATTGATAAATTAAATGGAAATAATATTTTATTTTTAAAATTTAGAGACACAGAGAATAATTCTTACATTCGCATCAAAAGCTTATCTAATTGTAACATTCTATTGTACTGATAAATTTCATTGTTACTGTACAGCCTGGTGCCTGAAGAGTGAACAAGTTCAGTGCGTCCTGCTCGGTGCTCTCTCAGTGGACCACTTGTACGATCAACTTCAGGCCTTGCAGGTAAGATAATTTCACATTCAAATACTTCTTTCATTGTCTTAATGAGTAAAAAGGGATGACACAACTTCATCGAATGCCACTTCTTCATCTTTAACAAAAGATATTTATATAAAATGCGAAAAAAACTCTCTTTTTTCTTATTGAAAAATAAGCATTTGTGTGTATAGTAATACTTAGATTAAATTTCCTTTGTACAGAAACATACATGAATTTGTTTTTGAAAAGAAAATGAAAGGCAAGCTCTATTTAATAACGGACGTTGAAATTCACTTCTTGGCAATGCGGAATGAAATTCATTGTTCAGAAGCGAAAAGTGAACCTCGCCATTAAAAGTCCAGCTTTCAGATGAAGTGTTTAATAACACATAATGGGTGAAGTTCGCAACATCGTAACCGATAGGGAAAATCACGATTTAGTTATGTGAATAGGAAAATTAACATTTATTTGCTGCTAAATTCCATTGTTGTATTCAATTCTCAAAGTAGATTTCTAGACTAATCATTGGTAATAATTAAATTCATCCATCTATAAAATATATTTAAATGTAAATTGCGTACACATCTGCCTTCCTTGGCCATTTGAAGCCATTGTCCCTGCAGAGGTTTTCGGAATTCCATGAAGATACGGAAATCAAATGGGAAGACCCGAAGAGATGGGCATTTCAAATCTAGGTCAACCGGACCTCTGCGAAAAATGGCGAAAAAAACAGCAATCACTGAAGGGGTGATTTAGGACTTGAATACTAAATGGCATCGTTTTCCAGCCAAAAACTGCTGGTTGAATAACCTCCTTGTGAAAATGAACCTTGTCTCAATGTCTTAGACATTCCATTCTCCTGAATCAGGACAAGAAGTTAAAACGGTTGCGGCGCATTAGACAAATAGACCCAACATCTAAACTAGAGACTACCAGTTACGTCTGGTTGGTTTTGTCAACGTCACACAAGAAGAAACACTAGGGTTATTGGTGACGGACCTCGTGATTCTGAACTTCGGTCAAGTGTCGAGGACGACAACTGAGCTTGTACCCCTTTCCTAACTTCTACACCTCGCCAACGGGAGGACTGAGCCTCGACAGATGTAACGTACCTCATCTCCGGCAACAAAATGGTCTTCTGTGGCATCATAACCAACAACGTCAATGGAAACATTCCAGTTGACACTCAATATAACAAAGCGTATACCGACTGAAAAAATAATGGCTGAAAAATCCTCATTCTCTAAATATCGTTCAGAAACACTCCAAAATCAAAAACACTTTTTTTCCTTATGGAGGGCTGTATGGTGGTCATCTCCACAAGTCGAAACCAATAAGGACAAAAATAAAAGCACTTAATAACTGGTCGAGCAGGGAATGCTTTATCCGCCTCCTTTGACGAAGGTGCTAATGAGATCCACAGGATAAAGTTTCTTATGGATGTTCAGATCGATAGTTCTAATCTGCCGAACCAGATTGGAACTATCAGTAATAGATAATTAAAACGAATATCGATTTCTTCTAACTTTATTTTCTCTTTCTTCTTCAGATCATTCCCAAGCTCACGACCAACATATCGAACGAGATAGAGAAGATCCTCGACAACAAGCCTACCCGACATCCCTTGCAGAGGTGACTGGCGCAGAGCCGGGGCCCATCCGTGGATCTCGGCTCGCCCTCTGAGCAGCCTCTCGAAAAGGTTAGGGGCAACAACCACACGGCCTCCTCCCCTACAGGAGAAGCTCCCAACGACCAACCGGCCACAACTTTCATGGACACTCTCAGATCTACCTGCATACTGCAGTGATCCAAGAAATGATGCTGGAACTTTTTTCTGTTTGTTGTTTTGCCTTTTGACAAAAAAGTTTTCAGATTACTTCGTTACTACAAACAAAGTGATTTGTCAACTTTAATTCGCGCCATGTCTTCTGAAGAGGATCGTCACACATGGCATTGCAAAGACGTTGAATCGGCGTCCAGAGAGTTAAGTTGGATGTTGATGAGTCAGCGATTCTCGCAATCTTTAAAATAGCGCGAAGCCTTGTACAAAAACTTAATTCAAAATCCTAGAAGTCGAGTATTTTCAGTTTTATTTGAATAACTTCCAAAAGTTTCTTAGAATCGTACGATGTAGTATAAGGGTAATGAATATTTAAGGCTGAATATTTTGGAAGTTGCAACATCTTATCTGTCTTTTCTAAAAAACATGCTATTCCAAAGACGTTAATACGTTATTCAAAGGAATCTTGTATGAAGATGTTGAAAATCTTCATATGGATTTCATATAGATCCCACTTATATTATTCCAAATAAATGTCATTGCTGTGAAGTTAAATTAATATTTAAACTACAGCATGACATGTCAAAAGTATTCATACATATAATTGGATTTAATGCGTTAAATTTTCGACTGTCTTTGAAAAGTATCAGTTGGCATTACAAAAAAAGATGATTCAACATTCTTTGAAATCCTACAATGTATTCACCTTGAAATTTCCTTAAACTTCTTCAGGTTCAAAATGAAAACTTTTCAGGAGATGTTTAAATCACGCTTTTGTATGGCCTAATGTTTTGAATATCAAACTGATTTGAAATCCTACAACGTTCAATATGCGATACATTATTGTGTTGACGTAACGTCTTTGCAATCATGTTGTGCCCATCTTTTGTACTATATACGAGCTGCCTACAGTTTTGGGATACAAACTGCACCTAAAGCAATTTTCAGGAAAGACCTCTAATGGTAGTAAAAGTATTGCTTTGCAAGCAGGGTTAGAAATACAGAAGATAAAATACGAAAATTTAATTAAGACACAAATTACAATTACTTCGAAGAGGCTTTCTATAGTTAAGATTAAAATTTATCAATAATACTATAAAGTATTAAGTAAAATCTCTTTATTCTATAATTAATTAAAGTCTATTAAATGTGACACTGCCATCAGAAAACGCCAATTGTCTGTTCTGATAATTTAAAAAGAAAATTTAAATTATAAAAAAA
>BMAW01111385.1:0-37291 GCA_019974015.1 Nephila pilipes
TGGTGGGTGGAAGCTTATGTTGTAGTTCTTCTACACAAACAATGCATGTCCCCCCTCATTTCTTAACACTGCATGACAATTTGACATAATTGAGATATATAAACTGTTAGAGGGTCTCTTAAGTCTTCTTGATGATTTCAAAGTTGAATATTTGCTGAATGTTCAAGAGAATTTGCACGAAACCATGGATTTAAGAGTTTCATGATAGGAGAAATCCAAATGTATAAAAATTTTGGTGTTACATGTCATTTGTATTTGTCTTTAATAATTCATATTTTTATTATATTTATTTAATTTTTGTTTTTAGCTTTTGAAGGAAAAAAAATATCAGTTTGTACAAAAAGCTTTAAAAAGTGTTGAATAGAATTTTTTTTTTTTAATCAAATGTTTGAGATTAACATCTGATTGGGCTTCAAAACCACAATTTCCATCATCATTAGCCTGGATGATTCTTCAGAACAATATCAATAACAAATTAACCAACCTTTTACAACTAGTAAGAAGTTGAAGCTCGAATTAACCAGTTTTTTTCCCATCCAAAATTGGCATATTAATAGATGACTATAGACACAGTAACATTTTGAATGTAAAGTGTTCATGTCTATTTAATTTTAAATAATAAGTGTTCCTTGGGATTTTTTTTATAAAGTATCTTAGAAACATCTGGTATTTCAAATACTTAAATTATATCTATTGATAGTAATTTTCTATTAATAAAAAATAGCATTTTTAGCTATATGAAAGTTTCAATATTTTCTTAAAAATACTAAGATAACATTTTGATTTTATAGTTTCATTTCTGATTAGATTTTTGTTGTTAATCTTACTGAAAGAAAGTATTGCAAGATAAAATTTGGTTAAAAATTGATTCTTTCATTCCATTTTTCATACTTATGAAGGAATTTTATATCTGTGTAAGAACTTTAAAAATCTGATATTAGTGTATTATATAAATAATATGTATTTCAAAATGCTTGTTTATTACGATTATTATTATTTTCTTCTGTAAAGAGATAATGCGTATTTGAAGCACAGTTATATTAGGTCTTAATACGTGAAATTTTAAGTAAAGTTAAAAAAAAAAAAAAAAAAGCTGTTATCTGCAATGCTAAAAAGTGCTTTGAATACTTGCTTTTTTACATCATGAATTTTATTAAATATTAGTAATTATTAATCAATAACTGGTAAATTTAGAGATTGATAAATTTTTGGGACAATTGCATACTTTAGAAAATAGACAAAAACTAAACTTTTTCACTTTTATTTACTGTACCATATTCTTTTACTTATTATTTCTGAAAATAAAAATAGGCTGTTCAACCAAAGGCAATTTTGAATACATAATGAAGTTCACTGTAAGTTTGTTTCAACCACAACAAAAAAGAAAAATGTCAAAAGAAATGTATTTCTTATTGTTAATTTTCTTTTCTTAATCATATTACATAAATCCATTCCTGACTCTTTGTGATTTACTTTTGCTATTTAAATAATAAAAATTATTCTTATGATTTCAGAATATACAAATACCATGAACATCAGAACTTCAAACTTCTTATCACTTTTAACAATTTTGATTTTAATTTCATGAATGTTCTACTTTTCATATTCTTTATAAATCAATAACGTATGAAAATGTTTGATTACAGCCTGAAAATAAATGCTATTTGCCTGGATTATCTACACCTAAATCTGAGAAAATTAGAGCTTTGTAAGTAATAACAAATGTGTATGTTTTAAATATATATGTGTATATTTTTGAAAAATATGTGTCATGAGATATGCATTTGTTAAAGTCTGTTAAATTATGTTTAATAATGATATTTATTTATATATGATTGATACTAATGTAGTTCTTGCACACATTCAGAATAAATCAGTTATTGCTTTTGATGAAGTAAGTTAATTTTTTTTGTTACATGCATTGAACTTATGCCTTTTTACTGATGAGAAATATCGATTAAAAGCATAAATGTATTGTTTTTAAATATTTGAAATATATAGTGTCTTTTGACTAATTTTCTCATTGAGGTAATGTTATATAGGTGATGAAATTTGTTGCTTAGAGAAATTTAATTACATATTGAAAATTTCTCTGCCTGATTTAATCTAGAAATTTTTTTTTTTGTTTGTTTTACAGGACAGAGAAAGTTTTACGTTTGGAAAAAGAACATGCTGAATTACAAGAATTCACAAGGCTTGAAAAACAGATAATGACAGAAGATCATTTGCATCCTAATGTAAGTTTTCAATTTGTTCAGTTACATTTATCCATGAATAGTTTTGTTTGCTGAAAAATGATTTGATACCATTTTATATGGTGTTGATAGATTAAAATGTATTTAATATATTAATATACATAATTTTGCATAATTTTTTGAAGTCTAATGAACAGGAATTTAAAAAATTTTAGGAACAAAATAGAAAAAGTTCCCTTATCAATAAGAATTAATGTTAATCATTCTATGTGGAAAATCTATATGTGCCATATATTTTTATTGCATGCAAACAAAAGTGTACACTTTAGATAAAGTTTAATATTAAAAATTAATTTTAGAATTTTTTTAACTATTTTATTAGGAGTGGGAAATTAAATTAAATACTGTTATTTTTTTAAAATATTTACCTGAAATCGGTACACAAATGTTTAATTTTTCACAATTGCTTCTGGTATTTTTTAGTTCTTAGAATTCTTTAATATTTCAAAGTATAATCATATAATAGGATATCATTTTTAAGCATCCAATGCTATTAAATCAATAAACTTTGAAAATTGAAAATTAATTTTTTTTATCAGAACTGAAGATTTTCAGTTTGTTATATTATGCATATTGAGCCTACAAAATGATTTTGGCAAAAAGGGGGAGTAAAATTCACACAATATAAATTAAGTTACTTATGTTGGTGATATTGCACTAATTATTAGAGATAGTTTTACTGAGTCTCATTAGATATAAATTACATATAACATAAATTTTCGCACATGAGTATATTAATGTAAAAGAATGAAATTAGAGAATGTCAACTCATATCAAATACATTATGTGAGACTGAATGTTTTGTTTTATTCTTATACATTCAGAGCATTGCCAATGTATGTTGACTAAAAGAGATAAACTCTGGTAGGTGATCAGAAAGAGAAGCGGAGAAGAAACCGCCAGAGAGAAAAAGTCTGAAATGTCAAATTATTTGTTCTGTCACAAGGTTATGTCATATCCATTTGTTAGACTCTCGAACACTTTTGTTTGTCAGTCTTATGCAAGTTTTTCTGGTATATGCAACATTTACGTCGTTTTTTTTTTTTTTTTTTTTTTTTTTTTTTTTTTTTTTTTTTTTTTTTAAAATATAAATATCATACCTTAATTTTTGTTAAAGCGCTGCTGCAATGAATTGTGATCTTTAATTTTGAAATGCATGCATAATTGTGAATAAACTAAAAGACAATTTTTATTTTCTCAAGAAAAGTACTATGAAATATTTTCTTGGGGGGATTTCTATTAAGACTAAGAACAGTATACCTTTAGATTAAAGACAATTAAAATGTTTTGGCATTTTTTAATTTTATTATGAAGAGAAGTTAATTGTGCCATTAAAATCAGGAGAAATAAATTTACATTATTATGTTACCAATGATGCATTGTTCAGTATACTATCTGAAAATCACATCAGAATAGGCCATGTAGGAAGAGCATATATATAAAAGATTGTTTGTCAATTACAAAAATATTACATATGAAGCTATAATGCTTTATTTAAGTTTACATAAACAGTCTGATGATACGTAGTACTCTTTAAATCTTTGTCAGGCAGGCAGATTGCAAGTGCTGAAACTGAAGAACAGCTCAAAAAAACTGTTAACCATTTGGGGGCAGCTAGCAAATTGACATGACTGTTTTCTCATTCAACCTGACTATTGCGCATATGAGTCAGAGTCTTAGAACATTTTAAAAATTAATGTTTTAGTCACAAAATCACATATGTCCATAGGATTTGAGATACATTGTATTTCTAACCTCCTATTTGAAATGAAACAAAGGTAAATTGCATGAACGTGGATTTTGATTACATTAACATGGTGTTAAAGACATGTACTTGACTCATGGGTTTCTTGGAAGCTCTTTAAAGGAGCTCATAGTATATGTTGACAGTTTGTGACAGAATTTTTGTACTGCAAGCAGCAAAAATGTTATGAGCTTCAAAAAGAAAATTTTCTCCTGCTCAAATTGTTAATGCTATTTTAATACAAATCACTAATGTTGGTCATGGTCATGCTGATACCTGAAATATTGTTGGAATAGAAGACTCTTGACTTTCATAAATTAGGAAACAAAAATGGTACCCTCGTGCAGTTTTATATCCATAAATCTATTCATAATTTGTAAAGAAAAGTTACTTTCCTTTAGGTGAGATTTCTTTTCAAGAAATATCGCTGAGAGAAGCAGAAGCAACTAATTCAATAAATGGAGGACAAGGCTATTCACTCTGTATTGTAAAATCGAGGGATTCTTGTGCAGTTGAAAGTGTCATAAAAGTTTTAAGATGTTGCAATAAGTAAGATTGAATAACTTTGCAGCAGCTCTCTTCAACAACAGTGCCAGATGTTAAAATGCATTAATAACAAGTCCAAGAGAAACTTTTTTTTCAATTTGGTTGGTAGAGGCACAGCGAAAAATGACCAGTCAATTATTTTTTGGGTTCACTGATCCAGTGCTAAATATGCCGCTGGCTTTTCAAGGCAATTCTCATCCACCTCTATAGGGTCGAAAATGTCACTTGTCAAAGTGGTGGTCCATGACTTGAACACTAGATGACAGCAGAGCCTTGAACTACTGGTTGCATATGCCCTCGTCACAAATCACCTGCATCTGTGTGTCTAATCAAAACAATCGCACATAAATCAAAACTAGTAATATTCTGGCTACAGCGCACATGTCAACAAGACCTACCACTCAACTAGAGACAACCAATGATGCCTAATGGGAACTGTCCAAAACTAAGCTCAATTCAACAGGGAGGGGATGTATATCAATCGCAGTAATAACTGTAAAAGCGACATTCTCTACAAATTCATAATGATGATCTTTGAATCATCATGATACTGGAGGGGGGTATGCAGCTGCTCACTTCAACAATGCCAGAAGTTAAAACGCCTTAATATTTAAACCAAGAGAGACATCTCTTTTAATCTTGTTGGTAAAGGTGTAACCAAAAGCGATGGTCAACTTTTCTTTGGACCAGAGTTCAATATGCTGCTGACAACAAAGGTCACACACCCCTCCACAGATTCAAAAACACTTACCGCTGAAGTGTTAATCACATAATCTATGTTTATTATTGGTATTTGTTTTCTTTTCTCATTTAGAATGTACTGTGCATTTTAGGTTCAAAACTTTGTTTACATGTGCTGTTACTTAAATTTTCTCCTACATTGACATAACATGTTTTAATAATAAAGTGTAATTTAAAAGTTGCATCTTAAAGTAACAAAAATATTTTTATTTAGCATTCACCAGCAGCATATGCTGGATGTTGAAATCTGCTGATGTAAGTGAGAAATAGCATTTAATATACATTTTAGATATGCATCAAGCAACCATGTGAATATTGACGTTCTTCATAGAATATCAACATTTAACAAATATTGATTTTTCACAGTTATGCATATATTAAATATAGTATTTTTTCTACTAAAACATGTTTCTTGTATCTAAGGCAAGTTTCAGAATCTGTATTTCATAGATATGGAAATTTAACTTGGTGTATTTTTAAATTCATAATCATGTAATGCTGTTTTGTACATTATCTCATAATTTCTTTCATATGATTAATATTTTATAAGAAATAGTAATTATTATTTCTTCTAGGTTGATGGAGATAAAGAAATCAGTTCAGCAACCGAAGAAAAGTCTGAAGAAAGTAATTTTCACTTAAATAAGCTAGAGAAAAATGAAAGTGGATCCATGATTCAGCATGATTTAGACACTTTAGAGAAATTTCCACGTAATGTTGAATCACTGGAATGTCCAATGATTGCTGAAGATGTAAAACCCAATGAAATTTTAAAAACTGATTCCAATATTAACTCCTCAACAGTTGATATGAATGAAGAGAAGGAAGAAATTTTACAATACTTGGAAAGTACAGTGAAAATATTAGGCAAACGTAAACATATAGATTCTTCTCCTTTGTCTGATAAGTTATGTAGTAATTATAAAATCATGTTTGATATGTTTAATTTAATTTTGCAATATCAGTGTAGTACATTTCAAGGTTGTTTTAAAAGTGAATTGTCTAAAAAGATTCATGATGCTTTGGATGATTTAAATAAAATATTTGAAACATTTAATAATCATACAGGGTGTAATGAAACAATTGAAGTCATGATTGAAAATTTTATGAATAAAACTGATTATGTTTTAAAAGAAATTGAAATGTGTTCATTAGATGCTGATGATGATAAGAATACTATTATGAATCAATCAAGACCTTTTGAAAGTTTCTGTGATTTACCGTCCTTTGAAAAATCTTTTATTCATACAAAGTCTCCTCGTTTTTCTATTGAAGCTAATCAATCTGATCACAAGGAAGTAACAAATGTAAATATTTCAAACAGTGTTTGTGATCCTGGAAAAATTGAAGAAACTGCATTATCTTCTGATAATGAAAACAAAGAGTTAAAAAATAAAATATTAACTTTAGAAGGAGACATAGAGAAATATCTTAAAACTATTTCAGATTATAAGTATAATTTTGAGTTGAAAGACAAGCAAATCAGTATTCTGAAAGATAAAGTTGAGATTCAAAAACAAATGATTGATACATTTGAAAATGAACTTGCTCTTAAAAAAGATTTAGCAAATAAGGATAGAATAGATGTGTCATGTAACACTGTTCCAGATAATGTTGCAGTTACTTTCACAGACCAAGCATGTCAAATTACTTATATGCGTGAAGTTAGCCTAACGAGCTCATCATTATTAAATGATTCTATAGAATTAAAAATACCCAAGAAGGATACAGTTTGTCTTAGCGAAAAACAGCAATCAAATTTTAACAAATCTCTTGTTGACAATGAAATTTCTCAAAATAAGAATTGTGAAGAATTGCCTCAACAAGATCTACAAACATTCCAGGCTAATCAGGAAAATGTGACTCAACAGATTAGAGTAGATTTAGAAGCAACTCTCAGTGATTTATCTGAACTGAAGCTATTTACTCTTGAATTTATGAAAAGTGAAATGAAAAAAGAATATTTAAAAGATATTGAGTCATTTTCCGTTCAAGAAAATTGTCCTTTGCAGGATCAAGTTAAGATAGAAATTACTGCTTTGAAAGAGATGCTAATGAGATTGAGATTTTACTTACAAAATCAAAATGAATCTACAGAATATTTTAATACTTTTCTTGAGGGAAAACTTGTAGAAATTTCAAATTTAGAAGATAAATTGAAACTCTCTGAATCAGTTATAGGAGAAAGAGATACTGAGTTAAAAAAATTAGAAGATGCATTGATTACTATGGAGATTGATTTGTCTTCATTAATACAAAAGCTGAAATCAGTTGGCTCTTTTCAAAATAAAGTAAATTTTGATTGGGAGGATGATTTTTCTTTTGTAATCAATGCTAGCAAAGCTTTGAATTGTGTGATAAGTATACAAAAAATTATATCAGAAATGGATTCTGTCTTCAATAAAAAAGCTATGTGGATTAATGCTTTGTCTGAAAAATTGAAAGATACAGAGGAGGAATTGATAGTTCTTAAAGAAAAAGAAAAGAATTTTCTTGATTTGATTAAGAGCATGCAAGCAGATGAAAATCAGAAATATTTAGAATTATTGAAACAGTTGGAAAAAACAGAAACTTCAAAAGAAAAGGTTGAGGATGAATTTAAAAATATAAAATCACAATTGGAGAGCTTGATGAAAGAAAAAGAATGCCTTCAGGAAGAACTGGACAGTAAAATAATGTTTTACAGTAATAAGATTGAAGATTTAGAAATAAAATATGATGCAGAAAAGCAAGAGTGGACTTCTAAAACAGAGGAGTGTGTCAAAAAAGTTGAAGAAAAGTGTGATCAAATGTTGATTGATCAGGAAAATAAGTTTTTTGATGAAATAAATAAAATCAATCAAGAACATAGGTTACAGTTGCTTAAAAAAAGTAATGATAACTGGCAACAATGGCAGCTTGAAATAGAACAACTCAATGAACAGCATCAGAAAAATGTATCTGAAATTAAAAATAAATTATCTACTGAAATTGATGAAAGATATAAAGAAAAGGCTGAACTTGAAAGTGAAATCAGAAATCTGAAAAATAATGTTAATCAATTAACTGAATCAAAATCACATATAAAAAATAAATGCAAGCAACTTATTGTTGAGTTGCAAAGGCAAAAAGAAAAGGTGAAGCTATTGGTCCAAAAAGAAAATGCTATTTGTATGCAAGAAAAGACAAATGAAAAACCTGTTGAATGTAAAAATACCCAAACAGATATTCTTTGCAATGTAGAGGGTAGTGAGGTTTCTTCAGATTTCTGTAATCAGTGTAAAATATTCTTACAACAAATATCCAACCTTGAGCAACAAATACAACAAAAGACTTCTGTAGAAGTTGTAAAAGAATCTGAAGATTTATACAAAAGACTTCAAAATGATCTAGAAGCGAAAAAAGCAAAGATAATTTCATTAAATACCAATAATGTGAATATGGTAAAGGAAATTATGACTTTAAAAAAAGAATTGACTACAAAAGCTTCATTATTACGCAATTGCCGATGCAGAATCATATTTAAATCAACAGAAAATCAAAATTCTGAAAGGCGAGAAGATGTAGAAAAAGTAAGGTTTAAATATCCTAAAAACAATTGGTTATTGTTATTATTTTAATCATTATTCCTCTACATATTCATAACTACTAATAATTTTAATTAACTGCTTTTACTAGACATTTTACTATTTTTGAAACAAAACTTTCTTGTTAAATAATTAGTTTTAAGAAATTCATTATATCATAAAATACTCTGAGCTAGTTACCTTTAATATTTTGAACTTTAGAATCATCTTCTGAATACAAGATTAAATAATACAATTTTTTCTTAAAATTTGTTAAATTTAAAAAATTATTAATTTAGATAATCATGGCTACTCTTTTTCCTCTTATATTCAATTATTGAATTTTACTGCACTCGATAGATGCATACTTAAAAATTTTGATTAGATATTCAGAGTGTGGCAAGATGATATAAGATAAGGTGAATAATAAATGCAAATATGTATATTTTTAATATGATACAAAAGAATATAAAATATTGAATGTACTGAAAAATTTGAAGCATGTTAAAATGTTAATTATTTAAAATAATTTTTTTAATTCATCACGCGATCTGGTCATTTCACAATTGGTGTTTATATTGTCTTAAGAATGAATATATCATTATCCTATTTGTTAGTAACATATTATGTATTTTTACAAAAATATCATTTTGTTCATGAATTATATTACCTAATTTTGTATTTTGATTCCCAGGTTATATATACACAGTGGTTCCCAAAAGTGTTCATATACTTTCAAATTTCAATAAAATACTACTCTATTGACTAATAAAAATTAATGATTCAGAATATTTCTTTTATTATATTTATAACTTGCTCTTAACAAAACTACATAAAAGATTTTTAAAACACAGAATAGCCTTTATTTTGAAAAATAAAAATATCTACTTATTAGTAAATATTGTTATATTTCCTTAGTTTAGAACTAGGATATCCTTTAGCATCCACAACAGTTTTGAACATCTTGGCATAGATTACACTTTTGTTTTTTAAATTTCTGCTTTAATGTTTCTCCATTCTTTGATTTGCATTTTGTTTTAATGGTGTGTCTTCTTGCTCTAACCTCCGGTTTTCTCCAAATATGTTCTATCGAGTTTAAATCGGATGACTGAGGTTTGCGTTTTCACCGTACATCACCGTAGCGTTGCACAGATACATCGTACATTCAAAACTTTGTGCTTAACATTTTGATAAAAAAAAAATCAAGTTTTTAATACCCAAATTTTGAATTGATAATTTTAAATTTCCCTTTAAATTATTTCAATAAAAAGCATGTTTCATTATACCATCAATAAATACCAAATCACTTACTCCTGCTGCTGACATTCACCTCCACACTAGGACTACTCCACTGCCTTGCTTTAATGTTTTAACTAAGTTCAGACCTTCCTTCAAAATATCAGTGATAAATAAGCCCAAAACGTACTGAAATGATGTCTTATTTGCAGTAAAAAGCAAATTTAACTTTGGTGGTTTTGACAGGTGTATAATTGTTTGGAGAAGAAAAAACAAAGAATTTCATCTTAAAAACTTAATTGAAATTGTAAAACAAGGCAGTAGAGATGTCCTTAAGCAGGAGTGTATGTTAGCACAGGCTTAGGTAATTTGGTATTTACTGATGGTATAATTAATTGTGTTCTTTATTTAAATATTTTAAAAGACAATTTTAAATTATTCCAAAATTTCAGTATCGGAAACAACTTCATTTTTACTAAGTTAAAATCCTTAAGCTCATGACTCTCGACATTCACCTCTGGTGTCTATAATTGTCTACAAGTTCTGAAAACATCTCCTTATTTGTCCAATTTAAACCCAATAAAACATTAGAGTAAGGCAGACAAGGCACTAATAAAAAAAAAAGTGAACTAAAAACAGTGATCACCAAAGAAAGGAGAAACATTAATGCAGAAACTCCAAAAATGTTAGTGGAATCTATGCCCAGATGCTTAAAAACTATTGCGGACACTAAAGGATATTTTACTAAGAACTAAATTAAGGAAATAAAAGAAAAGGTAAACAATATTCTAAAAATCCTTTATGTAATTTTGTTAAGAGAAAGTTATGTATATATGTAATTATTTTTTTAAAAAAAACATCATTCTCAAATATAATTTTTTATTAATCGATAAAGAACTGTTTTATTGAAATTTGTAAGTGTATGAACACTTTTGGAGAGCCAATGTTTGTGTGTGTATATACAGGGTGTCCAGCCTTAATGTGAACCAATAGCTAATTCCCGAACCGTTCGGTTTAGATATGCACTTCCAATTTGAAAAATGTTTTAAAAAAAGGTTAATAATGTTTTTACGTGCTTTCAAACCAAAAACCCATTTTAGAAAAAAATTACAAAAATTAAATTTTTATTACGGTCCCCAAGTCCTATCACTTATATTTAGGAAAAGATGCAGTACACAAAACCAAAGTAAACACAAAAAGTTATGGCAAAAAAAACCGAGTTATGGCAACATAAAGTTGAAGCATTTGAATTGCTCAGAAAAGAGGGTCGTATATAAATTGAGTTTAGAGAACAATAATTCACTATCTACAGAAAGAGCAAAAGAAAAACATCATAGTAATATTAAAATATCGTAGTAAACATCATAGATTGACAATTTGTATTGCTGTATGGCAAACAAATAAAAGTTAAATTATAGAAATACAACTTGTACCGAAAAGATTAAAACAGCGTGTTTTAACAAATAACAGCAAAAAATACAGGATTTCCATTCAAATTATAACATAATGTGGAATGATGAGCCAATCATGAATCTGGGGCTTTATTATATCAGAATGACCAAATTAACTTAAATCATGTTCAAAATGACTTCCTTCCGCAGAAATGCAGTACTGAACCTGTGTCAGAAACTCCGCCTGTAGCTTCTGCAACATAGTTGGTGTCACAGACCTGCATGTCGTGTTGATTCGATTGAGTAAATCGGATTTACTTGTGGATTAATGTTCGTACACTTTGCTTTTTAGGAAGCCCCAGAGAAAGAAATCCAGAGGACTTAGGTCGGGTGATCGCAGGGGTCACTCCTGTTGACCTCCATAGCCGATTATTCGAGTGTCAAATGTCTGCGCCAAAAATGTACATAGTTGCACAGATTTGTGTGCGGGTGCATCATCATGCTGATACCACAAGCGTGACAAATCCCGTAAGGAAACTTCATCTTCTAAAAAATCGGCTAACGGTCCAGATAAAATTTCCGTGTATGATTCTGATGTTAAAGGTCCATCGAAATACATTGGGCCCAATTAAAGTGCTCTTCCCTATTCCGCACCACACATTCTCCGACCAACGCACTTGGTGGCGATTTGGTCGTATTAGATGTGGGTTTTCGAGGGACCAATAATGCGTATTCTGTGTATTAATAGTGCCTTGCCTCGAGAACTGGCATTCATCCGACCATAAAATTTCATTTAAAAAATCTGGATTTTCATCCAGTGTGTTTAACATGAAATTGCAAAAGTCAAAACGACGCTCCTGGTCTCCGGGCATTAGTTCCTGCGACAGGACTGGACGATAAGGATATGCACCGTGCATATGTAATATGTTCCACACCGTCGATTTTGAGTAGGAACAAGCCTTGCTAATATCCCGGACACTACTTTCAGGATGAGCCAGGGCATATCCTAGAACAACCTCAGCGGGTATCCGCAAGCTTGAAGGTGTGGCACGAGACAAGGGAATATGTCTATGACAACTCCCAGTTTTATACAAGCGTTAAACATCACGGGCAATTGTACAATAAGTTGGATGTCTTCAACTGGGAAATTTAATGGCATAAAGTCTTGCCACCTCTCTCTTATTTCGATTACACTGCCCATACAACAGAACCATTTCGCAGTATTCTTCATTTGTATACATCTCGTTCTCCTGTACTAGAATACATAATATTAGAATACGACTGTATGCAATTGCAAGCGACTATACAGCAGATTTTTAAATCTCGCCAGGATCAGTACAGTAGCAAATAAGTCTATTTTTTGGAACTGCTTTTGAAATATTTTCTTCGTCAAAAATAATTTATTTTGTCTATGTTTTATGCGTACACCGAATAAATTTTATTTCTTAAGTATTTAATTATTGTATTACTATCGTAATCTATGTACTTTTAAATTTAAAAACGATTTACGAAAAACGAGTGACGTGCAAGATCGAAAGTTTCCTGGCAGAGTTCCAATTAATTTCACTTTCAAGACGGCCCCTTACTAGTTTCTTGAAAATGGCCGCGAAAATGGATGAAATGTATGAATTTCAAAGTTCCATAACTCGGTCAGTTTTTATTGTAATAAAATGAAACTTTTTGTGTTTACTTTGTTTTTGTGTACTGCATCTTTTCCTAAATATAAGTGATAGGACTTGGGGACCGTAATAAAAATTTAATTTTTGTAATTTTTTTCTGAATTGGTTTTTTGGTTTGAAAAGCACGTAAAAACATTATTTACCTTTTTTAAAACATTTTTCAAATTGGAAGTGCATATCTAAGCCAAACGGTTCGAGAATTAGCTATTGGTTCACATTAAGACCGGACACCCTGTATATATTTACAAACTCATATGTATACAGCTTTTTAACTAGTTTTCTCTTCTTGATTCTATCTATCATACTGGGTATTGTGAAACACATGGATAAAAATTTAAGGGGTAATAATAAACATCTAGGCAAGCAATTTTTACTATGCAATGCATCTGCAGAATGCAAGCGGTGAACCACTAAACAACACTTTGATGGAAAGCATAAAGCGCAAATTTTCTCACACATCATCATTTCTACTGTGGATTTCAGGAAGTGTGGGCTTTTCCGGATTGCTATTTGGCATGATGTGGAAGTTAGGAAGGGGGGTGCCAGTTCAAGTGTTGTTCTCGTTTCTTGATCGAGGTTCAAAATTACGAGGTCTGTTGCCAATCGCCTTAAGGTTGCTTCTAGTGTAATGTTAATAAAACCAAAACAAACAAATTCCTGGTTGCTACTTTCCGCCTATGCATTGTATTGTAATAATTGCTTGTTTAGATGTTTTCTATCACCCCTTAAATGTTAATCGATGAGTTTTGAAACACCCTTTAAAGTATATCTTAAACACTCTATGTTTGAGAAGAAAATATCATGACAAATTTGTAATTTACAACAATTTCTTTTCTTTAGTATATTGGAATGAATTTAAAGAAATTAATAATTATCTCACTTTAGCAAATATTTGTATTTGTTGTTAAGGAAATTTTTATTTACTCGTGAAATTCTTAGCATAGGATGTTATTTTAATGTCAGCTTTTAATATTATTTAAGACATTTGAATATATGGGATTTCATGGTTCTTTTAATGTACTGCATTCATATGAAACTTTATTTTTTCATACATTGTTTTCTTAAACGAATATATTGTTTTAATTGTTAAAACATGTTGAAACCTGCTTTTGTAAGTTTGAGTTGACCTATTATTATGTATTTAAATATTAAACTTTTTCTATTTATGATCTCCTAAAAATTGCCTAAAATGTCCAGAAAGTTTTATATTCTTATCTGTTTTAAAATAATTTCTAAAATTTTTAAAAATTCAATGTTGATTTTATAAAATTACATTTTCGTACTTAAAAAAAATGGAGATTTTGTCTTATACAATTTTTGAGTTAGTAAAGATATTTTTTTAATTAATCTTATTTTATTTGAAGAATTTTTTCTTTTTTTCCAAATAAGCTTTAGTGTTAATCAACTTTTTAGTAAGTTTTTTAAACTATATTTTGAGTTTTCTCTCTGTTTTCTTTAGGAGAAATGTTTTAATTTGATACCTGAATCTAAGAAGGAAGCAAAACCAACTGAATCAAAGTGAGATTTTTATCAATATTTTTTTATATATTTAGCATACAATTGATTCTATAAATCATTTCAAACATCAATATTTATTACATGTATCATTCATTATACCTTCAAGCCCTTAACTTCTTTAGATAAATATGAGAGTCATGACCCCTAATTACTTGTCTGATCTTTCCTCTCTCCCTTAAGGAATGCTTTTTTTTTTTTGGTGAACAGAAGTGACATGCCCTTTTAAACTTTCATTTTTTTTTTATCCTTGTTACTGTTAACCATTTTTTAAACTTTTCCTTTCTTAATTTGATATTTAGTATTTGTGCTAACTGAGTGGTGTTGTCCACGAGTTTGTAGCCTACATTATTTTTGTCAAATCGTGGATTTGAGTCCAGATGCCACTAAAGACACATGTAGTTATGCTAATGCACATTAAAACTATCAAGGCTCTAAATCCTCCCATTCGTGTGGTATAAAAGTTTGGAAAGGGAGTATTGGCTTGAGTGTCATCTTTGTTATTGAAACAAGACTTAAATTATGAGGTCCTTTACCAATAACCTTCGTGTTTCTATTAATGTGATTTTAATAAATAATCATCTGAATGTCTAGGTCACATTTATACATGTGTGAAGTTATTTACTGTTGCAGAGAATTTTCCTGTGGGTGTATAAGTGTGAAAATCAAGTCCAACTCGAAGGATAAGGACAAACGACACTTTATTCTTAAATCTTCAGGATGCACATAGGTAACACAGCTTAGATATAACAGTACAAACAAATACATTAGTGACACAGATACAGGAACTGCCAAGTAATAACAATCACAATTATATCAGCAATGTTCAGCTCACCATCTTATTGGTTCTCACTACGGACAGGAATACTCTGTACTTCCAAGGCAAGCTCCAATGAGATCTGACAGATACATGCTGCTTCTCTGCAAATTCACCCACCATGCTTCACTTCCAAGTGTTGACAGCTTCAGTCAATTTCCTGGTCGATTGCCAAAATGGAAATTCTTAAGACAGACTCCGACAGTTCCGCTAAATTCAAGCTGCATCTCCAGCAGATTCACTCGGCCACGATTCCCCAATCAGTCTACAAAACAGACTCCACAGACAACTTATTCTCTAGACCATAGCTCTTGGAGTATTTATACCTCTCTCAGCTAGGTATGAAATCACATGGGAAAATTCACGAAAAGTCTGTAACATTCTTACCAATTGATATTTCATCTGGGTCCCAGGTCATTCAAGATCTTTCCATTTGTCGACAAGGCTTAGGGGTCATTTCTGAATCTCTCTTTTGCTAATTGATGACATCTCTGTAAAAACATCTTTTCCTTCATAAGAGAAGGGTCATCTCATGTTCGTAACATTACATATACTCTTAATTATTATTTGATCAACGTTTATTGTTTGCATTATGCCAAGAAGGAATTATAGTTTTTGTTTAATATTTTGTTTTGAAACAATTTTTTTTTTGTCTTGTACTTTTTGCTATTTGCAATTTTTTCACCAACTGTGAGATCCACTTTATAAATTTCAATTTATTATGTTAAAAGCAAAACAATTATTTAAATTTATTATTTTGTTTACGTGAATTTATTTATCATTGTTTAATTTTTGTCACCGTGAACTGAACGATTTTGAAAAAGTATATTATTTTGTACGCTATGGCAACAAGGAAGTGCTCGTTCTGTTTTGTTTACTTAACAGTATTCCATGAAAAATTGTCATATAACTAGGTGAGTCTTGGACTCTAGTTGGCATGTTAATTTGTGAAATAAATGAGATTTGGCAGTATTAATAGTTTGAAGTATTAATTTTCAATACAAGAAACTTTTTTTATTTTTACGACATCAACACTGTTGGATTGCTGATCCAAATTTTTCCAATGCGATTTCTGATGGAGGACAGGAATCACATAGGAATGTTGGCATCCTGAAAATATCTTTTGCCCTCCCTTTGGCCCTTGTTTTGCTGTTATCAAGGGGAAACCTGGTCTGTCAATCGGGGTAATAAAACTCCAAGGATTTTTCTGAAGTCTCTTTCACCTTTCTATGAGAAGAGAAATGAGTTTTCATCTTACTGCTTCTCTACATTTTGTGAAAGAGTTCAGAATAAATACATAACCTTCTTGTGAATCCATATCTTCTATACCTGAATTAAGGTCTTGTTTTACCTAACACTTTCAACATTAGTTTATATATTCTGTATCTAACATTGACATGTTTGCTATCCACAAAGCTCTTCAAGGAATAGGTGGTATATAAAAATTTGTTTAAAAGTTACAATCTGGGTTTTTACTTATAGAAGTTTCTGAGCTTGTTCTTTTGTACTCCTCCATAAAAGAAATCTTAGATTGATTTTTTGATCAAGATGTCTCTCAGGTCTGAAGAATCATAGCTAAAAGAGATGCAACTTATTTTCCCACTAATCTAAAATTTAATTTAACTTTTAACTGTCCTCAATTGCCAACAACAGTTAAAGCTGGATGTCTTAACTGCCAAATATGACTATATATTCTAAGTCCTTTGTGTTGTCAAAAGTTTGGATATTTACAAACTGCCTGCCGGGATCAACTTATGTATGTCTGTTGGCATTCTTTTACAGATTGTAATCTGAAGCTGAAGTATATTAGCAACCAACCATTCCATCATCCTAATTCAAATATTTTCAATTTAAAAGCTTCTTAGTATCACAAACCCAGGTTGATAAATCTTCGTCTTTTTTTATTATTACTCAAGTGTATCAGAACCTTTATCCACATAATTAATGTCTACTTCTGTTGACTCGACAGATGCTGCTTCATCAAATACTTGGATCTATTTTTTCCTACTCTAAAGATATTTTAACAACACCAGCTTCTATAACTTTTTATTCTGAATAACTCTAGACCCATATATACAATTCCCAACCAAACCTTCTAATAAATTCTCGCCTTAATCACCATTCTTGTATTCCAAAATTTCGTACAAATAAAGAAATTCAAATTAAATATTTGGTACAAAGTCAAGTCTCAAACTGCTAAAAACAATACAAAAATATCTCAATCCCTGCTCTAGATAGCTGATCCACCATTGAAATATAACACTGTACAAATTAAGTCTACAGTAGCCTAATGGTCATGGCCGCAAGTTCGTGACCAGCGTTATTTCTACTGAGTCATGTGTTTCAGTTCTGATGTCACTGAAGACTTGCCAATTATCAGGATTGATGCACATTAGATTTGTCAAGACTCTTGTCTTCTTGTTGGCAAGGTGTGGAAGTTTGGTGAAGGGGTGCCAGCCCAGGAAAACATGAGGAAGGAGGAAACTCTTTTAAGTGGTTAGTTAAATATGCTAATTAATCTAGTGATTCCCAAAGTGTGCACTGTGGTACCTTGGGAAACTGCAGAATGAAAATTTTCATAATTTTCTTTTTGTTTTCAACTTAATATTGTATAATGAAATGTTCTTAGGGTGCTGGTATAAATCTATAACTGAATTAAAACTTATCATGATTGTGCATAAGCCAAAATATAGTAAATACAATAATAGACATTAAAGTTCAGTTTTGCATTGTTTTAAATTAATAATAAAGAGAGGATGTAATGTTTATGAAAATTTTTACACCTGAGTGCATACTTCTAAGTTAATTGAAGTGCCATTTAGAAACCAAACACTGATTATATGGTTGGCAAACCTTGTGATTTTTTTTGCCATTTAGTGGAAAAAAACTGAATTAACTAAAAAGTATGTTTCTGAAGAATACATTAATAAGAAACAATGCTTTGCTGGCTTCTTACATGATGGTTTATAGAATTGTTATTGTAAGAAACCCCATATCATGACAAAAGAACTTATCCTACTTCAGATATTGTGAACATAATGGGTGTTGAGTCTGTAGGGAAACTGCTTTCAAAAGTACTTTTGTCTAAAAAACAATGTTATACCTCCATGATCAATTAGTCCAAAAAATCATGGGAAAAAGTTTCTGGTTGCAGGGGAATGAGGCTACAGGTAATAATAAGTATGCTTCATGATATATATACAATTCAGTGTTAGTAATGACTTTAGAAAACCTATTTTTAAAAATATCACTGCAGTTGCTGAGACTCAGGATTTGTTTGAAATCCTTGATACTTTTATGAATGAAAATAATTTGTATTGGATTAAGTATGTTGGTTTCTGTTTTAAAGAAACATGTTCCATGTTATACAATAACATAAATATTGTTGAATATTTAGTAGGTGAATATTTGTTAATGAAACTATCATACTTAACTATGTGACATTTCTGAAGAAATGGATCCTTTCAATCTTTCTACTGGGAAAAATAGAAAAATCTATAAATTTCAACTTTAATAATAATAAAAAAAGACAAACTAAATCTAGGGGGAGATGAATTAAGATGTAGAGAAGAAATGTTTTTGCCTATCGCAGCAGTTTTTGACCTCAAATGGAATTGATTTCTTTCAAGATATAAAAAAATCTATTTTTGAAGAATACTAATCACCTGATTTGAGAAGTACATTTTAAAGGAAAATATCGATAAATTTGCATGGATTGATGATTCATCCAACATCAGTGTTGTACCTGAATTTCTTTCTGCAGAAGAAAAAAAATCTTATTCAATTATCTTGTGACAATAGTACAAAGTAAAAATTTGGCAGCATGCAATGGACTGAGTTTTGGATTTCAGTAATAGGTGGATATTCCCTCCTAATTGATAAAGCTGTGCAGATTTTAATTTTGGAGAGGGAGGTGCCAGCTCAGGTAACATGTTCGTCACTTGGCCGAGGATCAAAATTATGAGGTCTGTCACCAATAGCATTTGTGTAGTTTTTTGTATGATGTTAATAAAACAATCAGCAAATTTTAATTCCATTTTCGATTTCTTTAAAAGTTTGGTTTTTGGTAGTTACTGTAATTAACCTTTTGAGGACGGCAGACCGATCTATAGGCCAAATGGAACATACCCTTACAAGCCGGCGCTGACCGATGTAGCGGCCAAGCCGTGCTTTCCCCTGTAAACAGCTTTCGAATCAGCATGAGGCCTATTATAACCCTGGAACATCATCTGCTTGACCGGTTTCTTTTGTATTCAGAAGGGAGGGGGGTAGAGTTTCCTCTTTCACCCTTACCTAAAAATCCCTCTTTTTTCCTTTATACTCAAATTCTCACTAGCGGTGAGTGCATTGTTATTTTTGTAAGTGATTTTGTCATCTCGATTACTTAATCATTTCATTTTAAATTAATTTGATTTTTTTCAAAAAAAATGCCTAAACGTAAAAGAAAACTTACCACGGAAGAGATTCAGAACATTTTAGCTGATTTAGAAGACCAAATTTTTGATGATTCTGATTCTGATTGTGAGTTAGAAAATGAGGAAGATGATTTAGATCAATCTTTAAATTTGAGTCCAGAGGTTGAAGATGAGGTTGTCTCCGAAGAACAAAATAAAATAATCTGGAACGACCCACAAATAACCCATAAAGCAACAATTTTACCTTTTACAGGAAATAATGTGATAAAAGGAGCCACTGTAATGAAATTATTGGATTAATATGTTGAACTTAAATAATATTTAAATATTTGGAAATAAATTTTTAATTTCTAGTTCCACTTTACTTTATTATTAAAGAGTTCCACTTTACTTTTTTATTCAAATAATAATATATATAAATATTACAAAGAAATATATGTTACATAAGAATTTTATTTCCAAAGTTTATTCAAAAAAGTGTTATAACTTTAAGTGGTGATTTTTTTTTATGATTTTTATTTTATTTTTTTCATACTAAAGAATATAATTACATATTTTCATAATGAATATTTTTTTACTAATACACGTATTGCTATGCATTTTGCAGATTTAAAAATACCTCAGTTCTACATTTTTATTAACTTTTATACCTGTAAAACTACTTAAAATATATTTGTGGAGAATTTGAAGCAATTTTTGCATTCTGTTTTTGATGAAAATTTGTGCATAATTACACAATGTATTGCTTTCATGCAAGCGATATTTTTTATTGTTATCTTAAGTTCTTTGTATTGAGAAAAAGAAATGGTTGGAATTTTATGTCGAACATCAAAAAAAAAAAAAAACCCACCTTTTTTTTTAATCGTGTATAAACAACAAAAAAAGAAAAAAATATTTGCAACAAAAAAAAATTACAGAAATATTTGTTATAGATTTTTAAAACTGTACATTGTAGTCTTTCGAATTTATAAAAGCAAGAAACTTATTCCGACATTTTTTATTATGACAATTGATGTATAAAAGTTGAGTCTTCGAAACAAAAACTATTAATTCCGATATTTTTCCTTTCAAATTTGTAGGAGACGAATATTACAAATTCTTTAGCATAAGAAAAATTCCCCGATTTATACATAAACCTTAGAAGCAAGAATAAAATTTTTGCTTTTGTTATATATTATACTTTAAAAGTTCTACAGTGTTGGATTTCCTGATTTTTCAAAACTTAAAAGAATTTTTTTTTTAAAAAAAATATAATAAGTTTCTTTTATAATAATAATTACGAAAAAATTTGCAAAATGCTCTAAAATATATTTGAAAATTAAATATAATCAGAATCTAACAGATAGTTACATTGAAATAAAAAAAATGTGTTCGTTTTCATTTTTTTTCTCGCCTATTTATTCATGAGTCATACTTTTTATGTACGATAGTACAAAAAAAAAAGAATGTTCGGGTGCGCTCTAAGGCACCCAAACGTTTGAAACTCTGAATAGGGAATCAAATGGCTCTTGTAAATGAGCATGAAAAACAAGTTGTAAAAGCTTTCATATCGACAAAGAATGCTTCTCCCTCTTGATTATTGTTGATTCTTTCAGGTTTTGGTCATTATTGATTATCATATGCCTTTTTGGTGTAATAAAACCTAGAAATGCACATCTGCCTTCTTGTAAATCTTCAAGGTTGCTTTCATGTAGCCGGAAAACTATTCTTCCGTGGTTCTTTCTCTTATTGCCGTAATAAAGCTTTAGAAAGTTATTTCCTTTTCTGTTACATTGTCGGACATAGGATAAATAGAAACTATGCCGACCAACTTGAAAGAAGGTCTTCTACTATGCGAACGTTATCGGGAAACTGAAAATAATCGTTCAGAGAACTGATATTGTGTTAGATTTTGAGAGATAATGTAAAAAGGACCCAATCACTTAGGGGACTGTCCAGACGAAGTGGAGGGGGAGGGGAAAACGAGTTTTGAAGCTAAAGTTTTCCTTCGTTTTGAAGAAAGTAAAGAAAAATTGTTGTCAGTTTTTTCTAAACCGATTGAGGAGTCTATGTGTTGAGAAGGAAATGTTTTTGTAATTATTTTGAATGTTGATCGAAAGAGTTGGCTTCGTAGGAATGTATTAGCTTTGGCTCTATCATATGCACAAAATCATACACAAAAATCAGTTTATTATCGCTCAAAAATCAGAGCAGTTATGTTAGAATTCAAGCAATGTTATGCAATTCTTTCGAAATTTTAAATAAAAAATAAGTATTAACGAAAGGTTAAGAATATAACTTTTTGTACGAAAATTGAAAAAAGGGTATGAAGCTCCAGTATGTTGTCATTACTTGCAAAAGAAACTATTAAGTACAAATAAGAATCATATATTCCTTTTATATAAACAAGATTACCGAGATACGTGAAGCTCCTCGGCAACTTAAAAATGTTTGCAGTCATAATATTTTGTCTTCGATATCAGCTTATTGTTTGTGTTTTACTACACGTATTCTAAAAATTCAAAGCATTTCCTCTTTTTTACTAATGAAAACATTGATTACTGTTGGAAAAATATAATTTTAAATTTCTTATGTGCATTTAAAGAATTTATTTTTAGGAACACGTAGGTAAACTGATAAATTATTAATATTTCATTTACAAGTAACATAAGGGACAAATTAATAAGACGGACCTCGTAATTTAAATGACAAACAAGTAACGAGAACCATAGCCGAGCTAGAGCGTCCACTTCTAATTTCCACACCGCGGCAACGTAAGGATTTTGATTTAATGCGTATCAGCTGTGCTACACGTTGGAAAACCTAATCGTCACCTTTTTTTCGATAAAAACATGTGGACAATACAATGTGGCACTATTTAACAAAGGCCAACATTTATAGCCTTAGGATACTCACATTTTAGAGCATAATGCGAAACACCTTTTTTTTAATGGTTTTGCTTTTTATTCATCTCATTTATTTGCCATAGTGAATATTTTATCATAATTTTCAGCATATATAGGAAGAATTAGATCAAAGAAAAATAAAGTTTTCATTTTTGAAAAATGCTTGTTAATAAAATTTAAACTTAATCTTAGGATTCATTCAATATTATGAATATTAATATATCACAATATAATGGATTATGGAACAATAAAAAATGACAATTATACATCAAATCTATCATTCCTTCATGGAAGATATATAAGAAAATTCTTAAGAGGGTTTAAATTTTTAAGATTTCTCTGGCATGTTCTAAAAGAGAAAAACAATTATAAATTAAGTAATAATGAAGTTTCCAAAAGATCACAGTTGATTTATGATGATATGTCTATTGTTATACAAATGCTGTGAATACTTATAAGAGCTTTTAAACTTACTTCATTATCGATTTGAGAAAGTCTGAATTTTACATTATAACATCAAGAGACAGGATCAGCAATTTTGCTTTTTATTTTATTTTGTATTACTGATTATAATTAGGTGTAATTTATGAAGTATCAAATTATTTACTTCTTATTTCTAATTTGATTATTTTAAGTTTTAACACCAGGTGTGTATCAAATTCCTGCATTTAAAAGAATTAAAAATAAATTTAAAATATTTTATATCTATTTTAATGAATTTACTGAAAATCAAAATATAAATAAATTTTATTTGAATAATATCAATTAAATTTGGTTAGTTTTTTTGTGTGTACCTTTGTCTACAATGAACTAAGCGTTTCATTTTTTTATGCAATGTTTTATATTATCATCATTGTTTTGTGCTATTTCTCTCAATGCTCTTAATAATATTGAAGAGGAAATCTAGGTGAAAAGCAGCTTAAATTGTTAAGAAATAATTTCTTTTTTAAAAAAATAAAAAAAATAAATTTCTCAAATTTTCTTGAACTGAAATCGTAATTTTTACATTGAGCTCCAAGAAAATATGTTTCCCTAAGAAAGGGAGACTCTTTGTATTTAGGGACTTTCTAAGCCGCGAACATCCCCATTCACTGCTGACCCTAGCAGTTATCTTGCTTCTTTTGTATGCCTATGTATGGTGCCATCAATGAGCGATAAAAAAGGGGGAAGTAAACATCGCCTAAAGCGCCGTCTTTAAGGGCCTTTTCCTCTCAAAACCCGCCGTCTTCAAAAGGTTAAGAGCATGTATATTGAGGGGAAAATCAATGGGGAAAAGAAAGTGAGAATGGCTGTCCAGTTTGATTTCAAGATTTGAAAAAATATGCAGTGATCTGCAGCCTCTCTCTCACCCATCCCATTAATTTAATACAATCAGTAAATAATGACGGGATGTTCAATAGTGCTTAATACTTTTGTTGTTTGGGCTGCTTATTCATATACAACTCAAAAAGGGGCCTCAAATTAAAAAATTTTGGGAATTGTGAAATTTACCTATTAACATTTTGATTTATTCATATAAATACTAATTTTTTCGAGCTGTGATGAGAATTGTGAAAGTCTTTGATGTTTTTTTTTTTCCCTTCCTTTTTATTGTACATAAACATTTTTTTTTTATATAGATAAATTTAGATTTGCTATATCAAGCTGGAAGCTCCTTTAAAGCATAAAAGTTGTTATTGTTGTACATGTTAACAAAAGTATAGTCAGTGATATGTACAATTCATTTTGTAAGAAATGCAGTTTATGAAAACTTTCTATCAATTTCTCAAAATCTCATGCAATAGATATAGCATTTATGTACATAAGTATCTATAAATTGTTTAGTATATTGCACATTAATAACAGATAATTGATTATTAAATAAATTATTAAGAAGAATTGTTTAAAAGTATTTTATCAAAAAGGATATTTTTCATAATTCCTTTATTTCTGTTTTCAAATGTAGATAATTGCTGAAAATTTTCATTTCAGGTCTGTATATAATTCTCAAGATATTTTGAAAATGGACATTGTTCAGGGTAAGTTTTTTTTTTAATAAATATATGCATTTGAATTCTGGGTGTCCTCCCCCCAAACTTTTGTACAGTATGTAGTGAATTCCAGCAACTATTATTTAAAAATTAAAAAAAAAAAAAAAAAAAAATATCCTCCCCACCCCCTTGTTAATAGAATTCTAGAAAAAAATTTCATTTTGAAAATAAATTTTCCTTCATTCATTTAGCAATAGAATATTTTTAAAAATGTTCTATGTCTTTATAAATACACGATTAAACAGAATTACATGTGTGTGATTGAGATGGATAGAGAGAGACTATACATGCAGTTATAATCTTAAAGTTATAACTTTTTTAATTTTATATTATAACATGTCATATTACATTAAAAAAATGTAATGAGCTACTAAATTGCATGTCGGTGCACACACACATGTGTGTGTGCACTGACATGCAATTTAGTAGCTTATGCACTGATATTATCTTGTTTATTCACACACGTGTATGTGTGTATAAACAAGATAAAAAATACATGTAGACACAAAACATTTTAAATTATGTCAAACAAAAGCAACTAAGAAACCATATAGCTAAAGAAATAACCAAAAATGGAATTAAAAAATTATCTAATGAAAGAAAAACTTTTGAAATTCGATCAAAAATTTATGTGATGATTAATCAAACAATCTAAAATTTAAAACTAAATGTCCTTACAAACTACTTAAGAATCAAACTAATTTAAAACAAAGAAGTCAAGATAAAATCAAAAATTTAGGAAAATGGAGATGATGTAATTATTACTGTTCTATATTTTGTAATGGAATAATTTGTGTTTATACAGCAATTACAAATCTAACCATCACACTTTAGATAATTACTTTATAAAAAGATGGTAATAAACCAAAATTCAGAAATGCAACCAACCACAGGAAAAAAAGAAAGGAGACAAACAGGGGAAATATATTCATTAACACTTAAAAATACAAAAGTACACTTAAATAATCATCTAAAAAAATTTTTAACACCAATTAATTGTTTTTACAAAAATAGTTATATTAATTAAACCAATAATTATAACACTAAGGAAAGCAAACTCTAACAAAATCAATAATAAAATGCTTACTAAATGATAATTATAATGTACAGTAGGACCTCTTGTGTAAGAGACAAAATATCTGGTCCGGTGGGTCCCATATCGGGAGGTATTACTGATTGTATGTATGTTTATATGTATATACAATACTCTTTTGGAAATATGGCAGATATTGGACTAGAGCTCTGCTGGGTTATTAGAAAATCACTAATAGTAACACAATTAGACTGAAAAAGCTACATATTGTATGAATTTTATTACAGTTAATATAAATAAAGTGTCAAACATAAGAAATAATTAAAACTACAAAAAGGTGTATTGTTTGGTATTTGTATTCAGCATTATTCCATTGAAATAGAATGCATAAAATAATTTTCCATGACTTGTCAGCCTGTGTAAAAATGCTTGATTACAGAGGGAGTACTGAATATATTTACATGTAAGGGGATATCAAAAATTTTTAGTTATTACTAAAAAAAAAATAACTGAAATACTTTAAAAAAATTATTTTGCATTTAATTCATCCTTATATATGTAATGATGTAAATTTACAATAACTACAGCTATTGATGTAGATTTGTTTGGTTTCAGGTAGTTGTAGATTGAAGTAACTCACAGTATGTAGAAGATAGTTCTAATAGTTGAGTTCTGCAATGACAGCTCTCTAAAGAATTTTCTTCAAAAGGGCAAAATGTATGACTCTGGTTGATGACTTTGTAGAGAAGAATGTGTGTGTGATAAATAAAAATTAACTTTCTATCTCAATTATATGTTAGTAATAATGAAAACTTTACATTACTGTGGGTAGCTTCAATCTATGCCTTCTTAAAACCAAACAAACTTCATTAGCTGTAGTTTACAACATTCTGTTCAAAAGAATAAGTTTATTGAGATATCAGCATTTTCAAGCTGATTGTAATTTTCTTATGTTTACCCTTTTACATCTACAAATGTTTTTAACAATCAGTTTTTACCTCAATCCTATTCCTCCTCTTTTTCTTTTATCCAACTTTGATTAGATTAGATTTGATTCATATAGAATATTTGTTTGTGTGTACAGATATTAGATACTGAATTTCTTGGTGCAAGAATATTTTTTTCTACTTATCACGAAGCTTTAAGAACAAATTAAATTTTAATAAATCATAAAATTTAGCTCTTACAATGCAGCCACACATGATAAATTCTTATTTTTTTCTTATACTCATTAAAATTTGCATTGTATAATGAAAAGGGGCAGAAATTTTTCTTTAATGAATGCATGTTTTAAGTTTGTTAAATAACTTGAGTATATTTTGATTACTGACATTTTCATATCAATATTGCTATTGAATTGTGTGATTTTATATTTTTCATATAGTGATGATTTTCTATGTTGAATTTTATTTTAGAAGCTATTCTGAAAGCAAGGGAAGAGGAGAGGGCACTTTTAAATAGTGGGGATGGTCCTGCTGGTACAATGAAATGCTTCTACCTGCAAGCAAAGTTAAATAAGCGAAATAAAGAACTGGATTTACTTCGGAAACAATTAACTGAGTATAGAAATTTTCCTCTAAGAAAAAACACAGAGTAAGTAAACACTTGTTAATTTTCATATTACTTACTTTAAAAAATTTTAATTTATGTTTTATAATCTTACAACATTGACTATGACTTTTAAAAGATATTAAATATCTTGATTATTTATATTCATAGTTCTATTTTCAACTGCATTTCTTTTAACTTTAAAAGAAGATTTTGAAGGGGAAAAAACATTTCAGGGGGAAAGAATTCTTGGTTTATTCTACTGTGTCATGATGATAGGAATGTTTACAGACATTCTTTAAAATTTAATTTGTTGTTGAAAACATTTTGCTTTGAAAACATTGGGTAGCACATAATTTTCATTAACTGTCTGAATGACTTTCATATCTTCTTTACTTTATTTTGTATTTTAAAATGCCAAATTTAATTTTTTTTTCAAGAATTTTGCCTTCAAAGCAACCATGCAAAGAACGTTTAGACTTTGCGGAAAATAATTTTACTCACTATGATAATCATCCTATTGGCATTGCGTCTAAAGTGCAACCAAAGAAAATATGTAAGTTTTAACAATTTTCATTTTCATTCAGAGTGTTTAATTTTATTCGTTGTTTAATTTTGCAATAAATATTTATAGTGAAAGAAAGAAACCGGGAGACCATAGATTCATATGATTTGCTAAATCATGCAAAGAAACAAAAAATGAATCAGGGTAAGTTTCATATTTGGAAATTCTTAATTATTTTTTATTAAAAGTATTTCTATTTTTCCTTCCTTGTTATTGCTTTTAAAATTATCATAAGACAATCAATAAAAAGGCTTTTTTTATAGTAGTAGTTTAGATTTGGAAAAGTTAGCTGTAAATTAATATATTTTCAAAAAATTTTTTTAAATGCTCTAATTTGTTTCTAAACCATTTTATTTGTTAAAGGAAAAGATGAAAACATCTTGGATACACTCACAAAAATTAAGTCTGCATTAGATTAAAATTGGGAAATAAAATTCAGTTATATATTCATATTGTGATTAACATATATATGGTGATGTTTTCTAATTCAGAATTTTAAAAAATTTGTACTAGTATCTAAATGAAGCAAACAATTACAAAATTTTGCTATTTGGTTTTATTTACATTTGTTCTTTTTCACTCTACTATTCTTTCACTATTCTTTTTCACTGTGAAAGTACTTTTCATTTGTACTTTCATGTAGTAAATAAACAGATTATTTTGTTTTTAATTTTTTAAAAAGAATCCCCTCCAAAATGCAGTGATAATCATTGTCAAATTAATATATTTATGTTACTAATTTCAAACTAACTTTATTAGTGTATGTTATAGCTTTCTTTTTTATTATTGTTAAATTCTTATGCATTTTGGTTCATCAGTGTTAATCAATAGTAATTAATTATTGCATAATTTTGTTTTGTATAACAGATGTATGTTATGTGTCATATGTCTTTTTTTTATGACTTCATATCAATGCATTTCATTTTTCTCTTGTATTCATCTATAATGTTTATTTACACAGTTGTAGAAAATGTAAATCCTACTACGAATTCACCAGTATTAAAAGCAGGAAAAGTTAGTAAAAGTACAGGTATGTATATATTTTTGATCTTCTCTTTTTAAATGATTATACAGTATTATTCATTTCATAATTTGTAAACATGTTGATTTCTACTATTTACTCTGAATTTAGAATAATTTATAGTTTATTGAATCAGAATTATCAAAGTTTAAATACTATTTAATATTAAAACTGTAAAGAAATTTATATTCATTATTTTTCATATATATGTATTAACATATTTTATTCAAGAAATTATCACATTTGTTTATTTTGTAAATTACTTTGAGATGTGATTAAAAATTATTAACAGTAACTTATAGATGTATGATTTTTTTTAAAAAAAAATCTTGCAATAAGTTTACTTACCTTGTTTGTTAATATTCATAATAATTCATGATTATTGAAATTAGACATTACGCTGAAGATGTCTTAAACATTTTTTCCAAAATCTGTTAACTGTCATTGATTTCTGTATGTGATTGAGAATTTTAATTTTATGTAACAATGTCTTATATTGTAAACACACACATCTAAATAGTTAATTTAATAAAAATAAATTTCACACACACACACATATATATATATATATTGGGTTGGGGTTGGAGGGAAAGTTCTGTCGTATTTTAAATAGGCAGGTGATTTTTCTTGTAAATAAAAAAAAACATCTGGCTAGTGAGTCATTCGGATTTTTTTTTGTTCTTTTAGCTGCTGTATAATATAAAAGGAGTCCTTTTTTTATCGTTCATCATTTACTTGTGATATTTAAAGTGAAAAACATGTCAATAGATAAAGTGCATTTACGACACTGCATTTTGTATGAATTCCAAAAAGGAAGCAATGCATCGGTTTCATGTAAAAGTTTATGTGTGGTATTTGGAAAAGATATTGTAAATGTTCGTACTTGTCAAAGATGGTTTAGCAAATTTCGTTCCGGGGATCGGAGCGTCCAAGAAAGTGATCGATCTGGACAACTATCCAAGATCGATATTGATGTTATGCGATCCATGTTGGAAAATAATCCGCATTTAACAAGTCGAGAAATTGCTGAAAAGTTTGCATTCATCATACAACTGTTGGAGATCACATTAAATCTCTTGGGTTTGTATTAAAGCAAAGTGTTTGGGTTCCACATGAATTAACGGAAAAGAATTTGTCTGATCGTGTAAGAATGTGTTCATCACATCTGATTAGACACAATGTGGAGCCGTTTTTGGACAAGCTGGTTACTGGAGATGAAAAGTGGATTCTTTAAGAGAATATTAAGAGAAAAAAATCTTACTGCAAACCAGGAGCATCATCAGCAACAGTTCCAAAACCAAGTATCCATCAACGAAAAGTACTGCTTTGTTTGTGGTAGGACATTAAAGGTCCAGTGTATTACGAGTTGCTGAAACAGGGGGAAACCATTAATGCCGATCTGTACTGCAATCAGCTGGATAAATTGAATGCAGCTATCAAAGAAAAAAGGCCAGCATTAGTGTCCAGAAAAGGAATAGTGTTCCACCACGATAATGCTCGACCGCATACTGCAATGGTGACACAACAAAAACTGAATGCGTTAGGATGGGAAGTCCTTAGTCATCCATCGTATTCACCTGACCATCTGATTATTACCTGTTCGGATCTCTGCAAAATTATCTAACCGGAAAAAAATTCAAGTCTTTTGAAAGTGTTTCTAAGGCAGTTGCTGACTATTTTAGCTCTAAGGACGAGAACTTCTACAAAACAGGAATTCACAGGTTACCTGAAAGATGGCAACTGGTTGTAACAAGTAACGGAGCATATATAATTGATTAATATTAAACACATATTTTTATAAATAAATTCAAATATTTCTTTAAAATACGACAGAACTTTCCCTCCAACCCAATATATATATATATACCTCTGGGGATACATGAAGGCTTTAAAGGAACAAGAAGCTTGTAGAAAAAACACTAGTATACTTAAAGTAATCCCTGGTGGTTATCTTCTGTATTCACTTATCAATTAAAACACAGTGGGAAAATATCAGAATAAGATAGATCACTTAATGACTTTGTATAAGGATAGCTATTCCTAATGATTTAATAAGAAATGAATTGTATATGTAGTCTGAGTGTGATCATGATTTCTGGAAGACTTCATCTGTTGACAAATAACATAAAACACACAAATTCCATAATATTCTGCAATTTATTCTGTAGCAAAATGCAAGCTGATTATCTAAATAGCAGAGTTATTATGGCATATTAGCTGAATATACATATTCGAAAGTTAATGTGTTGATGTTCCGCCATTGATAAAGATTTTTCCTCGTTATCCAAATGAGCTTAGCTCACAAGGACTTTCATAAACAAATATTGTTGTACTTCTTATGTCTTAATGGAATTATATAACATGTTTAAAAAAAATTGAGGAGGAAAAAGGCTTCATAACATTTAATAAAATATGTTAAGAACTTTGGGTATTATTTATTAATTAGACACATTCCACTTAGAAAAAAAAAAAAAACTTTGTCACAGTTTGAAAAATGATTTTTAAAAATTTATTTTGTCCTTCAGTTAGTCTTACTATCAAATGCTACAACATTTGTGGTATTCTTTTAAGATATACTTTATTGTATTTTGTAAGTCTTATAAAATGTATAATTCTAGTTTTTTGAAAGAGATTTTGGCTAACTTTTGTAGATTAGTATTGCATGTGTTTTATTTCATATTTCTTGTTCTTAACTGTTTGAGTAATAAAGCCATCCAATGTATAGAATATTAAATCTGACAAACCCTGCAATAATCTATTTAATCTTTACAATTCCTATTTCCTGTCCAGTCATTTACAGCATAGTGGTTAAAAACAAATCCTACTGAAATATCAATGATTGCAGTCTGCGGTTCAAGATTATTTGATTGGGTCCATCATACTCTGGATTTATTTTCTTTCCTTACAGTTCAATATATAAAAGTAAAATAGCCATATAGCTTCTCTAATAATTGTAAACCAAGCAGTCAATCAAATTGTGAATTTCCAGGCAAAGTTGCATAGCAAACTTTTATCATACTTTATTTGGGATAGTAACTGTTGAATCGTAATAAGTCAAAATAACTCTGCTCTCTTTTATCTATTATATCTGGCATGAAATAGATTGGATCTGCTGTATTAATTTTGTGCAATTATAGAAAAAACACTATGGGGTATTTTTAATTGTTCCAAGAAGAAATTAAAATCTCACACAGCTAGAAGCTCCATGATTGACCAAACTTCCTATAAATTCTATTTCCTTTCTTAATTGTTATTTCTATATTATGTATTGTTTGTAAGAAAAGAAAGTAAACTAACCTTCCTATAAATATATTACTACAAAAGACATAGCTTATATTATAGGATTATAAAATGATTGTGATTGAATAAAAACTTGTAATATTCTCTGGAAAAGAGAAAAATTGTAAGATTTATAATTTTTCATTTAACATTTGTTTAATTTTTTTAATAATAATAATAATCATAAGAAATTGTTTAAGAATTTTGGAAAATATAATCAAAAATTGAAATTTTTGCAATATCACACTCATTTTTTACAAAAAGGAAACTAACAAAAAAAAAATTAGGCTGGCAAAGAATTAAACAACAAAAATATTCCTCTTGCATCAGATACTCTTGTAAAAACTTATTGCTCAATTAATATTTTTTGGTAACAACTCTTGTTTTTACCATTTTCTTCATTATTATGATTTTAATTATTTGTGTGTTAAGGGTATTAATTTGACAGTTTGAAAACTAAGAATCTAAATAGTTGAATTACAAAGAATAATAAATTATTTCTTTTTAAGGAATAAATGCACCTGTTTAGTACTTTTTTAAAATAATTCTTGACTATACTAAAATTTTGATTAATTTGCATTATATTGATCAAATAATAATTATATATATATATATATATATATATATATATATATATATATATATATAATTATTGTGTACCAGATTTTTAAATTTTAAAATTTCTTCAAAAAATAAAAACAAAAGCAGTTCTTATGAGATTATGACTGCAATTTGAAAATATCAGCTAGTAATTTGAGTCACATTCAGATTTTTTTAACTTAAAATTATACATCATTATGTAGGTCTTTGAGAAATTGTACCTTGAAGGTACATAAGGTCTTTATTACCTTTAGAGGTGTTTAGCAAAACAAAATTTTAGAACCATTATTAAAAAATTATCTGATTTTAAAATTCTAAAATTATTTCACATATTTTGTTACATCATTTTTTGTTGTATTTAATTTTGTGTATTTCAGAAAGAAAAGATAAAGCAAAAGAAACAAAACGACAACTTGAATTGATTTCGGGAGAACCTGAATGTAAACAGCAATAAATAGTAATTTTTATTGCTGTAATTTACTATAATGGGAGATGGATATTTCTTGAATTGTTAATATTATATTCTCCCAAGTATATGTAAAATAATTTTTATATGAATGTATCTTAATTAAATTAAATATTTATATATTTTAAGAGAGTATTTTATTTTAGCTATATTTTAAGTGAATAAAAAGTTTAAAACATTTTTCTAAACAAATAAACATAGCTAAAGAGTGTATTTGAAGTTATATTTGTAGAGCTAATAATGATATGATAAACCATTACAATAATTTCAATACTAGAAAAATCCAGCATATTTTTTTGTCGAATCTGAATAACTGCTACATGCAATAATTTTATGTATTATCAAATAATAAGGAAAGTAAATCTTATTATAATTTGTACAAATAGAATTGGGAACATTTGTCAGGGTTTTATAATGCTAATTATTTACATTTTCATCATCAATTTTGTTTTTAATTTTCAGTTTTTTTTTTTTCTTCTTAATTGCCCTCCTTAAACTTAGATGTAACATGCAATTAACACACATTTATGGGAAAAATCATTCCTTGATATTCATATAGTGTGTTTTCTTTTTCATCATATACAGATTTTGAGAATTATCTTCACCTCCAACAATAGAAGGATTACAATATAAACCTGAAAGTTTTATCTCTAATGGTTCAAGTGAAATTGTTCAATTAGTTGATAATTTGGAGTAAACAAAGTTTATATAAAAGTAATCAATTTTCATGAACATTACCCTATATATATTTAAACCTTGCTTTAAAAAGGTGAAGGTAATTAGTGATTGGCCACATTTTTTAAAGTTGATGTTTTACTGATTAAAAATAAAAGATGTATGTTTATGAAATAAAAATACTCCCCCCCCTCTAGTAATCAATAAAAATGTGGGGATTAAATCCATCTTAATAAAAGCAACTGTGTAGCACAAAGTAAGAAAGACTTAGATGCATAAAATTTGATATGCTGAAACAATGGGCAATGACGGATGTGCACCTTGAAGCAACTTTTTCAAAATCAGCTTTAGATTTTTAAGAATTCTATGTTGAAACAATTTTTAATATGCTTTGCAGTCTAGTTCTTGAGCAATGTATGGCAGTATTATGACTCTACTACCATTTGAGAGTTATAAATTATTTTATGCGTACACTTTGTTTAGTACTCGTAAACTAATTAGCCAATTTTTGGCAAAATTTTGAAAATAATACAAAAAAGTGTTAATTTTAATTTTTAAATCATTTCATCCAGAAACCTGTTTATCCAAACATGATATTCACCAGATATATGGAATGAACATTTGACCCTCTTTCAAAAAAGGGGGCATATTAATTTATGGATTTTGTACAAATTCCTAGCTATTCAAACAATAAGTGTTTTTGGCTCCCCCCCCCAAGGAAGATTACTACCTTGCTATGTATAGCTTGAGTGCATATTATATCACAGCTTATTTTTTCTTCCAACTATTTATTCTTTATGTAGTTTTTTTGAGATGGTGTTATTTATTCATTTGTTTGTTCTTTGCAGAATAATTGCGATTCTTCTGCAAAGAAATTTAATAATTATCCTTAGTAATTTAAATATTAAAGTATCATCCAAAATTAAATGTTTTTATAGCAGTTAGTAAAAATATTAAAGATAACTTGTGCCAGAAAAATTTTTCATATTATAATAAGTAGTTAGCTTTTGAATCAGCGATGTATTGCTTGTAAGATGCATTTTGCCCATGACTGATTAGCCGTTGGTCTCCCTTATCTTATGTTGTTTTAATTTTAACAAGTTAAGTGATCAGTAATTTCTAAAAAATATCAATTGAAGCAATTATAAACTAATGCTATTTCATATATTTTGTATTTAAAATGAACAAGATTCTTTGAGTTCACGTGTGAAAAAAAATTTTCAATTGTGAATATTAAACTGAAATAATTTGAGATAAAAACCAACGTTTTTATATGGTGGCAAAGTTTATTTTAAAAAAAAAAATGTTAGTTAAAACGTCGCAAATGTCTAAATATTGTATTGTTAGGGGAATAAGAACGATTCCCAAAGTTTCAGAACTCCAGCTTGATGGGAAGTTCGTTAAATTAACGATCGAAAATTTGATGACACACATACCAAATGAAATACATAAAAACGTTGTAAAAAAGGATGAATCATGTTAATAGTTTCTTATATTCAAAAGTAAAAAATGGTTTAGTGATTATAGGTTATTTCTAATTTTTATCAAGTTCCTTAAAACAAATAATTATGAAAGAAAATATAAGTGATACAGATAGATTAATTCCTAGAGTAATTTTTTTTTTTGTAAATTAATTTTGTCTTCAAATGAGTCTTTTGCTTTGCCTGAAATGAAAATTTCATTTTATAAAATTTGGATGTTCTTATTCAAAGTGTGTGTGTGGACACGGTGGGGTGATGAGATTGTACATCCCGAATCTACGATGATTTGCTCTTACACAAAGGCCTGGTTGTCTAGGGGGGTGTAATTCTATTACCTGATTCTACGATGATTTTGTAGGAATTCAATGCTGAGGCTCAACTTGTTTTACTTCGTTTATTAGAAGAGATGATGAAGAGTGAGAATATATATACACAACAGGAGATTATGAATTGACCAGTTCATCGAAGCAAAATCGATGGCTGCCTCATTTAACCCATATTGGAGAAGGGCGCTGGAACGCGCTCTGGTGTTCGGAGTTTACTTCCGACGCGGGTAATGCGAAGGAGATGAGAAGCGGGAAAAAGAGGAAAGGAGAGCGAGAATGAAAGATTGCTCAGTTTTGTTCTGGAATAGGTGGCGCTGCTATGAGCTATCACATGACGCTGATTCGTGGTGCCATCTATCGAGTATCTGATGAACTACTTTTACAGTACATTGGAAAATAAAATTAATTCTTTGATAATTAGCTGAAAATCCTACAGAGTTCGACCCCTCCAAACAGAACTGACCTCCAGCTATACTGGAATTTTCAAAATAACTAATAACACAAAAATAGTAAAAAAACGAATTTCAAAACTTTTCAATATTCTACATGGAGCAAATTATGTAATCAATTTTTTTTAACATTTTATCATATATGAACGATAAAAATTCTGTTATAAAGAAGCATATATAGAAAATGTAAATAACACAAGACAATATTTAGAGCATAAAAAGAAAATAACATAGCATGGAATTAAATCAAACGAACTTCACCAAATAATATCTATCTACGTTTGATATTTAAATGGTGTTGATAGAAAAATGTTTTTCGTATTGTCAGCTGTATCACATCCGAAGGTGTTTTTTTTTTTCCTTGTAAATCTTCCAATTTTCGGATTGTATTTCTTCTACATTCTTCTTAGCATCCTTTCTTTGTAATTCTATTTTTCTTTTATATTTGTAAATGTGAAAGACTGGACTTTCAGAGAATACTTTATTTAACTTTTCGAATGCTTCTTTCTGTTGTGTTCCAAAAACAAACGGATTTTCTTTCCTTGTGAGGTCGCTTAACGGTTTCGCAATTTTCGAGTTATCTTTGATGTATTTCGGAAATATCCTTTTAATCCTATAAAACTTTGTACTTTCTTTGCTGTCGTTGGTTCTGGAAACTTTGCAACTGCTAATGTCTTTGCGATTGATGATTCCATTCTCTACTATGTGACCTAAAAATTCAACTTTAAGCATTAGGAACTGACATTTCTTGAATTTTATCTCCATACCATATTTCTTAGTAACTTCGAACACAATTTTAAGTTTTTGGAGTCCTTCCTTTTCAACTTTTGCTGGAACAATAAGGTCATCCATATAGCTTACTAAAATTCTTTTACGTGTAAGGTCTCTGAAAATGCTTGTGACAAATCTCTGAAAAATACCGGGACTCGTGCTTAATCCAAAAGGAGCTTTGTTGAACTCGAATTGCCCATTTGGAACGATAAAATACGTGAATTTTCTGCAATCTTCAACAACGTTGATGTGGAAAAAACCGTTTCGTAAATCTAACG
>BMAW01111385.1:39536-60054 GCA_019974015.1 Nephila pilipes
TATATATATATATATATATATATATATATATATATATATATATATATCTTCCTAACATCCTTCAGCGAGATACGACATTTTGAAATTAATATGTGAATAGTTAAATAGAATCAATTGATTTGAAAATTCACACTCTAATCGCTTTTACGTAATAATAACAACAAGTGATTTCAAAATGAAACACGCTTATTATGGTGAATTTCGTTCAATTAATTTGCTTAAATAGATAAATGGATCAAAATATACACTGAATATAATAATGTAAATGCAAGGATATTTGAAATAAATTGTGAAAATAATATAAATGTATGAAATTTCTTTCAGTCTATTGCAATATAATTTGTTAAAGTATTCCCTTTCTTATTAATGAATTATTTATCATATCAATCTGAAATCCCTTTGTTAAAATTTTCTACAGAACTAAAACTAAACATTGTGAAAGAATATAAAGTAATTCATTTAGAACCAAAAAAAATATTCAGACCTACAGTGAAATAATCAGAAAATCTAAAAAAAAAATAATCTATTTTGAGAATACACTTTCAATTTGCTGAATTTAGAATTCACGAATCTGCCAAACCTTCTTTTCTTTTATAAAGTACTAAGTCAACATTCATTGAGACGGAACAGTGAACATCATTATTTAGGCAAACGCTGAAATTATCTCATGTGAAAAGGGAGAATGTTTATGCTTCCTGAAAGAGGAAGTCTAATTACTTATGCAATTATTCATTTCTCGCGTGAGAACGCTGACTGATTTGAAATACCATTGCACAGCAATTCGCACACACAATAATAATAAAAAAAAGACGTTCCTAGATTTTGAATTCAAGTATGACAGTTTGAAGAAATATATATATAAGAAATGCACTTAGAAAATAATACGTTTATTATACTTTTGCTACAGATATTTCTTTTTATAATTAAAATAAAAACATTACATGATGGACTTTATTGGAATTAGACGGATTGTCCGAAAAATATACTCATGGACAAAAAAATTAGCGCACCAAGAAGGAGTCGTCAAACGAAATATTACATATATAATGACGACTTTGATATAAGTAAATGATTAGAAAATCAAAGAAAAGGGATCATTTATTTCAGAGAAAAAGGCAATAGAACGGAGGATTTAATACCCTGTTGAACCCCCTGTAGCCAAATGCACGATGCGATAAGATTGGGCATTGAGGCATACAAGTTCTGTATGATGTCTTGAGACATTTCGTTCCATATTTGCTGTAACCTTGCCTCTAGTTCGTTCAAACTCGTGGGATGCCCAACTCGCCGTCCCAAATCATCCCAGATAGGCTCGATTGGAGACAAATCTGGGGATCAGGCATGCCAAGGAAGGGTAGTAACAGCGCGGAGATAATCTTGTGACACCTTTGTCGTGTGAGGCCGAGCATTGTCTTGTTGAAAAATGGCTCCCGAGATCAGTTGCATGAGTGGCAACACATGTGGTTGCAGGATGTCAGGGACATACCGCTGGGCTGTCATGGTGCCACGGATCGATACTAGTGTTGTCCGAGTATTGTAGGCAATGGCACCCCATACTATCACACCAGCTGTGGGAGCGGTGTGTCGCTCTAAAGCAAAGGCAGGATTGAGGCGTTCACCACGGGGTCTCCACACACGAACACGATTGTCATCACTGCTGAGATTGAATCTGGTTTCGTCGCTAAAGACGACCTGGTTCCGCTGCAGTCCAGTTTCCTCTTGTGCGGCACCACTCCAAACGGAGGCGTCGATGGGTGAGCGTCAATGACAGCACACATAATGGATGCCGCAATCCCAAATGTCCTTCAGCTAGGCGCCTGCGTATAGTTCGAGAAGACACAGGGGGTCCTAGTGAAGGTGCTACCTGTGCCTGGATGGTGGCCGATGAAGCAGTTGGCTGTACGCGTGCATTTCTTACGATGTGGTGGTCTTCTCGACGGCTGGTCTGTCGAGGGCGTCCTGAGCCTGGATTTCGTGTAAATGACATCTCTCGGATCCACTGGTCCCAACACCTCCTCACAACACAATCAGAGCTGCCTAATTGACGAGCTACTCGCCTAGCTGACCACCCAGCTTTTATCACGCCAATGATTCTCCTCCTCTCAAACTGCGACAGCTGCTCATATTGTTTTCGAAAACGGCGTAATGGCATGTCTACCTCAGCTCTTTCTTTGTAAACGATTCAGCACACTCAAACAAGCTTTGGTTACCTGTTTTATACTCCATGGAGAATGACGTTAAACGCCCTCTACTGGCTATACGTAATGCGTAATCACGCTGAATATCTAATCATTTGCATATCTTCCCGACATGTACCTTCATGCCAAGTTTCGTTACGATCCCGCAATTATTTCTTGGTGCGCTAATTTTTTTGTCCATGAGTGTATATATGTTTTACAGTACCTGGAATCTTGCGATGAAATTTTCCCACTAATACACGCTGGATTTTTTAATGTTCTTTCAGGAATCGATGTCCTTTTCAAAATGCGGGTAGATTAAACACAATTTAGATGCTAATGAACACGAAGACACATTTGATGACTTCGTCTTCGGAGAAAAACTGCAGGTTCTGCTTGTAGGTGGGACACACTCGTCGTCGCAGAAAACTAAATGTGGGAAGGGATGAGGTACATTTTTTTTTTTGCAGTGGATCTGTCGTCGCTGGACACTGGCTATTCTTGCTGTAGAGGCGGATCTGTCGTCGCTGATAAATTTTGTACGAATCTTGGAATCTTGAGTCGAACGCTCATAAATTTTGCACAGATCCGAGGCCTAACGCCCATAAATTTTGTAGACGATGGAGTGATGAATTGCACATCCCGAATCTACGATGATTTGCTCTTACACAAAGGCCTGGTTGTCTAGGGGGGTGTAATTCTATTACCTGATTCTACGATGATTTTGTAGGAATTCAATGATGAGGCTCAACTTGTTTTACTTCGTTTATTAGAAGAGATGATGAAGAGTGAGAATATATATACACAACAGGAGATTATGAATTGACCAGTTCATCGAAGCAAAATCGATGGCTGCCTCATTTAACCCATATTGGAGAAGGGCGCTGGAACGCGCTCTGGTGTTCGGAGTTTACTTCCGACGCGGGTAATGCGAAGGAGATGAGAAGCGGGAAAAAGAGGAAAGGAGAGCGAGAATGAAAGATTGCTCAGTTTTGATCTGGAATAGGTGGCGCTGCTATGAGCTATCACATGACGCTGATTCGTGGTGCCATCTATCGAGTATCTGATGAACTGGTTTTACAATACATTGGAAAATAAAATTAATTCTTTGATAATTAGCTGGAAAAACCTATATTTATATATATATATATATATATATATATATATATAATACTCTATTATTGCTAAACGGCTAATTTAAGCAGAAAGGATAAAAATTATCACAGCACTGTCGCAAATCAATCACTAATAGGTTTGAGAAATAGGTGTTTACTTAATTAAAGGAATGACGATTTGTTAAAATTTTGTGTAAACTTTTAAGGATATAATAGCTACAACCTTGGGAATATTTATAAAATACTTATCTCAATTACAAAACCGCAACAGGAGAAATTGGTCTGTCAACAATAGAACTTAATTACGAAGCTTATTATTTCATTGCAAAAAATTTTATTTAAGAAAAAGCCGTGCTCGATAATATCAAGCCCTCAGGGGCTTATCTTCTTTAGGTAAGTACGGCATCATGACATCAAGGCATCCTTGTGACATATTTCTTTTCCATGGGGTTTACTGATTTTGATAACACGGATGTGGCGCCCTTGAGAAAACCTAGCGAACCTCTATTTTTGACCCTTATCAACGGGTTTTTTTATTTTTCCAAACGTCTAGACAAGTGGTATTCAATTTTTTTTTAAACCGTATGAAACCCTTTGAGCTTACCTGCACCTTGATCAAAAAGAAGGAAAAAAAATAGGTCATCAGAGCTTCATCCTACTCTAATTTATTATTGAATCCCTATTTTGTGAGAACAGAAATGTCTTAATAAGTTAATGAATATAAAGTAGGTTATCTTGCCCGGCCCCCCGAAAGTGTATTCTTTGAATAATAAACAAAAGCAGCAATATTTCAAGTCATAATAATTTTAATAAAAAGAATTTTTTTAATAACTTGGCAGCGATAATTTTTTATTGCAAAGTATTTTTACGTCTGCAATAATCTTTGAAATCTGCACTGCAATGAGCATGTCCTCTTCAGCTCTCAATCTGTTTCTGAAATTTGTTTTTGTAACAACGTATAAAGAGAAAGATTTTTCGTATTCATAGATTGAAACATACGACATTAGATATTTCACAACTCTTTTGGTAATTTCAGGATATTTTTTTCTAAAGTCCATCCAAAAATGCAGAATATAAACTTAATTAAAATTTACTTTCAATTAAGTGTCGGTCTGTTTTTGTTCTCTTTCTTTTATTGTGAGTTCGGAGGTGCCACGGTCTTAAGAAGGGTTTTGGATCCAAGATAATTTTCCTTTTTGAACAGGAAATATTCAAGAAATATTTTTTTGAAAATCTGATCAATGTTGAACAAAACTAATTTTTATTGGGATTAGACTTACCATCTATTAAAATATTATACAAATTAGGAAAGCCTTTAATATTATTTTTCAAAATGCACAATCTGGCCAAAATTTCAATTTTAAAAGAGTGGCATAAATTTTACTTTATAACTTGAAAATAGTGAATTAAGTGGGAGATTCTTCACTTGAACCTAAGAATGGAGACAAATATATGACCTAATACGTCTTGATAAATGTATTGGAAGCACGGGTCTTTTACGAAATTTAAGATTTTATTTTATTCATAAGATATTTATTTTCACAAGCAAACTGCCTTTAAGAATTTAATCTTTTATTAAATTTTTTTTTAAATTTTGTCCCTTAGATTAAGCAAATAGTGATCTCTTGCTGAACACCTATCAAAGTTCCAGGAAACCCAGTTTGAAGATCTCTGATCTAGACCATAGTCTCACCCTGTTAGGCGCAGCATAGCATCATCTGGCTCTTGCGCCATTAAATTCTGCAATAACTCACTCATTCGATATTATCAGATTTTGTGTTATCCTTTGCATTATATAAAAAATGATAAAAGATAGTTCCTGGGGGGAAATATAAAAAAGTGAATGTAAAAGATAGTTCCTGGGGGGAAATATAAAGATAAAATTAGAAGAATTTTAGAAATTAATTACGACAATTTGCGGCTACATATTACTAAGTCAGAGAACACTAATGGTGATTCTATTATAGTTGGATGAAACAACTAATATTTGGGATCTTGACACAAGTGTTTCTTTGTGTAAGGTATCCGTTTGGAGGAGATGTGCTTTCATTGCTTGTTATTTTCCCCATTGTTTATTAAGGCTCCCGTCTACCGGCCATTTTGATTTCGTGAACGTAATGTTAATCCTATGGAACTCTTGCAACCTTTCAAATCTTTATGATTTGATTTGTTTGAATGCAAGGAAATGCATCTGAATGAGTAAAAAAATAATAAATGCTTCTGCGGAATTAAATTTTGTCTCCAATTTTTAAAAGTATTTTTACCCCTGTATTAATTATTCGTTTGAAAAAGACTTCAGGACGGTTGTAAAAGTTCCATAGGATTAACATTACATTTACGAAATCAAAATGGCCGGTAGACGGGAGCCTCCACGTCGCACTTAGAAGCAATACGAGGGTTACTGGCAACAAATTTCGTAATTTTGAATCTTGGTCAAATGAGGAGGACAACACCTGAGCTGGCACCTCCTTGTTTAAATTCCCCCACCTCATGAAAGGGAGAAGATGGATCATTGATAGATTTAAAGTGCCCCTTAACACGACGGATCTTCAGTGACACAAGGGTTTGAACCCATGCCTACGGCGGAAACAACGCCGGCCATAAGTTCTCGACAATGATCTCTATAATTTACTGGAGATTGACCTCCTAATTCTGAACTGCACAAAATGAAGAAATCCTTAAACTTGCTGATATTCACTCTGTCTAACTTCCACACCGTACAAATATTAACTTTTGGGGGACAGGCTAAGTTTGAATGAAATCTTTCTTTGTTTTTATGTCAATCATACTTTTACTAAAACGCGAATCCTTATCAACCGAAATATAAGCTATTTTTTACAAAATGGAGTTTTAAACCAAATTAACCACCTTTAAACCAAAGGAAAAATACTACAATTGTAAATCTTGTTGCAATAGCAAGTGATTTTCGCTAGTGACGGGCCGAGGTAGCCTGGTAGTCAAGGTCGTGGACTTGCGGCCGGCGGATTTCGTTCAATGGCGGGTTCGATCCTTGGCCGCCAAAAACCCACCGTTTAGCCGGGGCTGATACACGTTAAATTTGTTCGGGTCCCAAAGTCCTCCCATTGACGTGATGTGGATGTTAGGAGAGGGGGTGCAAGCTCAGGTGTCGTCCTCGTCACTTGACCGCGGTTCAAAATTACGAAGTCCGTCGCCAATAGCCTTCGTGTAGCTTCTAGTGCGACGTTAATTATAAACTAAACTAATCTCGCTAGAGATAGTATGTGTGTACCAAGAAGTGAAAACCTCTTGTAACTTTAGCTTATGGTAGTTTTTACGAGCTGCTTTGGGTTTTAGTCAAACCTCACCAGCGGTATGAGCGTACGGTAAAGACTGTAGTCGTGGTAGCCTAGTGGTTATATGTCTTGAAATCACAAAAGACCCGCCATGTAGCTGGGGCTGGTGCACGTTATATCTGTCAGATCCCGTTGTTGTGGTGTGGAGTGGCCTAGCGGTCATCGCTTCGGATTCGCGACCGGCAATTTTCGTCCAGTCTTAAGTTCGAACCTCGAGGCTACTAAAGACCCAACCGTGTAGCTGGGGCTGATGCACGTTAAATGTGTTGGGGCCCAAAGTCCTCCCGTTGGCTTGGTGGGAAAATTAGGAGAGGGGAGTGTCAGCTCGGATGTCGTCCTCGTCATTTGACCGTGGTTCAAAATTACGAAGTCCGTCGCCAATAGCCCTCGTCTTGCTTCTAGTGCGTCGTTAATAAAACCAAACTAAGTGGTCGAGATTGTCACTCTTAACAAATTGGATATCATAAACTTGTACTATTTACCATGCACATAGGTGCCAATTGTTACTAAAGTAAGAAATTTCGTTATTGCTTCACTACCCGCTTAGCAGGCAGGTCTTTATCGGTATTAGGACTCGAAGCCCCCGACAATAACTATGGAAATCATTACCCAGAGTATTTGATGATCTTTTCTTTCTCATGGGGTTTATTGTCTGTAGTAAACACGGGTGATGCATTCTCGGGATATCCTATTGATCGTTCTATATATATGACCCTCCTTATCAACCCGTTTTTCCTTTTCTTCCATTTTTCTTTCTCTTAAAAATTACAGTTACACATTGTTCGGTGCAACATAGTCATATTTGGCTCTTGCATAATGACCTCAACTATCACTCACTCGAACCAGCAATTCCACGAAACCCATCATCATTCAACAATGACCACTCGGCTACCGCCGCCTGAGGATGTATGCAGAACAATTGCTTTTTTTTAATCATAGGCAACGCGTGTAAGTAAGGAATATATATTATGTTATCTTAAAGTTAAGAAGAAGAAAAACAAATTTCACAAATATTGGGAATTTGCAGGATTGTTCAATAGGTGGCATCCCGAATCAGCGTCAGGTGATAGCTCCCGCAGCGCACCCTATTCCTGAACAAAACTGAGAAGCGTTTAGCCCTCTCCCTTTTCTGCTCTTTCTCTCTTCTCCAAATGTAGCTAAACTCCGAACGCTAGAGCGCGTTCGAACGCCCATCACCAATATAAGATATAATTGGGTTTCCATCCGTCTTTCTCCCAGGAAATAGTTCTGATAATTGAAGTAACTTATATATAGTAGTTTTATGGATAATGATTCAACTTTGAGCCTCATCACTGAATTGGTAAATGCCAAAACCGAAAATGATAGTAATATCCCTTCCCTAGACTCCGAGCACCAGGAGATGTCTTGTTCAAACGGATATCACCTATTTATATATATATATATATTTACTCAGATCTTTTTTTACACGATTTTGAAATAACACAGTTCACAAAAATACTTTTTTACACGAATTTATTGTTCTAACACGAATCCAAAAACAAAATTTTTTAATTCTAATTTTGACAGTGTAATCAGAAGACGGTCGGTTTACTCCAACACATGTGACGTTTGAATATATTTTAGACTCAGTGGAAGAAAGAAATTTGACTGCTGTGGAAGCATGGAGAAAATTTGCTATTATGGATTGTATTACACATGCTTTTTTTAAATCAAATAGTTGTGCCAATCGACATTAAATGCTTCTTGAGAAAAAAATTTGTCAGGATGCGTCAAAAGTGAAAGTTTCGTAGTACAAAAATCATCTGTGTGCTTTGAAATTATAACTCTATTAAATGCAATTGGTTGCGAAGATTTTAACAACATGCAAATGGCTGAAAGAGCAAAAAAAAAAAAAAAAAAAAAAAAAAAAGGAACGCTTCGGTTGAGGACGATTTGATTGAATTTATGACAGTTTATGATAATAAGGAAGTCGATGATGACGAGATTGAAGGTGAAGTTCAGCTATTAACTCTTTCAGGGGCGGTGGTATATTCTTATACCACATATTTAGCACCCTAAAAATCTCTCTAAAATACCTTTGTTGAGAATCCATGGTCAACGAGGATGGTAGCGGAATAGCCTGGTTTGGCTCTAGCGTCATAAAACCTGAAAGTCACTCACTAAGTGGATGGTAATCACGTGGGTATCGTGGGCGAACCATAGCTGCCCGGCATATATCAAACCCACGAGGTATACCGATATATCAAAAAGATAATTTTGTTCTTTTTTTTTAGATCCTCCAGATGGACACTAGCTTTCCAGGAGCCCTTTTTTGGTGTTTTATCGTGATCTACAGTTCTATGTCTGCAGCAGATATGTTTCTCGGAATTTGTATTGAGTAATTCAAATTTATGTTAAGCTAAGCTGCAGAATTGTCATTGTTTTTAGTTAAGTTTATCGTTGAAAATAAACAGTGAAAAGACCATCCAGTAGTTTTATTTCTGGCACCAAAATACAGGCTAATAATGCGGAATAGATATACTAAAGTTTATTTATTTAAACTAAATTTTTCAACCTTTCTTCCCCGCACATTTATCTTCAAATGGTAGCTTATAGTGTTATTTACTTAAATTAGATGGCACAACCATGAAGAATGATATATATATATATATATATATATATATATATATATATATATAATGAAATTTCCTAACAAGTCGTTGTTTTATTCCTTACAGAAATGTTTCTGAAAAGAATTGAAAATTTAATTTCATCAGCTAACCAATATACATGTTTGAAACTTTATGCAAATACTGCTAATTACTCAAAACAAAATATATAAAGTATTCATTTTATACTTTAAACTAAGTGGTATAAAATTTATACCACCACTCACACAGAGGGTTAGAGAGCAACAGATGGCAGCAATAAAATTTTCGAATCAGACTGATTTGTGACGTTTACTTTATTACAGTGAAAGATAGTCGTAAATGTGTTATAAAGTGTCAGTGAGGCAAAAATCAGACATAGAGCGTCAGACAATCCTGACATATAGCGTGCATTAAAATTTCTATGTAATCTCAAGTTTCGTGTAGCAAAATTTCAAGAATTATATAAGCAACCTTGAGAAACTAAACAAACAGACTTTGTAACAAAAAAAAAAAAAAAAAAAAAAAAACCGACAGAGGCCGTTAATACCAAACGAAATTCTTCATTTGAATCAAAGTCAACAGTTGTGCTAAACATATTAACACATCTATTGATGATAGCATTTTTGATCCAGTTCGTAATAAACATGCAATCTTGTTATCAAATAGCGATGAACAACTATTAGTTAGTAGTTTTATTCCTAATTTCAGTTTGAATTTTTATATGTTGTATGTACCAATAGACAGAATTTTCACTGTACAAAAATTATAATTTTTTTTGTAATAAAAATTCAATATTTTAGTTTTATAAATGCGAATTTCATTATAACTTTTTTTACCCAATTTTTTGGGAAAATATTTGGAGTTTTTTCATCTTACGCGGTTTTTAAAAGCTGTGTAACCGTTGTGAACATAACTCGAAATTTACCATATATCGCATGTATTTTTACATGATTTTTTTGCACGGTTTTCTAAGAAAAGCATATACCGTGTAAAAAAAGAGTTGGGTGTATTTGCATAATCCGGCCTGCATTTATGCTTCTTATTGAAAATTCAGCATTTTTAATACTATTGATTATCACTGTAAGATAAAATAGGTTCATTTTTATAATCAATTCTCTTTCTTTTTTTTTATTTATATTTATTACCTCTCTGCCATTGCAAGCCACACAGCTGCGACACTTAAATTCTATGTAATAGTATGAGAGGCGGAACTGTGAAGGAAGGAACCAAAACAGGAGGATCGAAATGGTAATCAACATGTATAAATATCCTTTCTTTTATATTACTTGGCAGTGGTAGTTCTACATTCCCCGAAGGGAGAAAAGCATGTAGGGAAAAGGTTGGTTGGTTGGTTTTTCGCACTAAAAGCAATACGAGATCTATTGGTAACCAGACTTGAGAAGGAGTAAATGAGATTTACATTTAGAAACTCCGTATTTTCGTTATCTTTTTATTGTTACGTTATTGGATTCTTCTTTTTTTTTTTTTTCCAATACGAAATACGATTAAGTAACTTTTACTTACAGACAGATGCCATTGAGTCTTCCTTATTGTTCCTTATTCCTAGCGAAAGGAAAAAAAAGAGGACTTGCATTACGTCGCTCGAGAAATGGGCATCAAGAATTTTTCAGAGGTGACACTAAAGTCATTGAGGAATGCTATTTTTAAAACTGAAGTGTATGAGGAAGAATTTGTCACAGAATTGCTCATTACGCAAATAGAGCATAGAAAAGAACTGGAGAAAAGGAAAAAACAGGAATGCGAAAAGAAAAGACAAGATGACGAAAGGAAAAGACAAGAGGAAAGAGATGAAAATAAAGGACAAGAAGATGAAAGGAAACGCACGCAAGAAATGGAATTTGAAATCCAGAAATTACGCTTAGAAAACGAAATAATTAGAATGAGGGAAGCAACTAATTTAGAACTCCTTGTTAGATCGAAAGTAGAGCAGTAAAACTTTCTCCCAAAATTCATTCCGAAGAGCAATGATATTAGTTTATATCTAGTGTTATTTGAGAGACAAGCTAAAAGGGTTGAAATCAAAAAGGAAATTTGGACTTCTCATTTGATCGGAGTATTGCCTTTCGCTGTTGCACACATCATCGTACAGGAAAATGAAGAAGTCCAGAACGATTACGATAAGGCGAAAGAAATTCTTCAGTTAACATCAGAGAAATTTAAACAATTGTTTGTGAAGCATCAGAAAAAACAAGACATCACTTTAGGTGATTTCGCATACGAACTGACAAACTATTTTCAGAAATGAATTCGAATCTAACAAATTAACACTTTTGAAAATTTATGCGATTTGATAATAACTGACCAAATTAAAAGAGAACTATGCCAGAAATGTTTGATCATTCTGTTAACGAATGGACACGTTTAAAAAAACGGATCAAATGACCTCAAAATTTAACGGTTATGAAAATGTCAGAGCGAGTGTCAACAAAAGACCGAGAGAAATTTTCCATAGAGAGTATTCAGCATTTACCAAATGACCGCTATGGGAAGAACAGAAAAATTTACCTGTATAGAAATATATTCCTCCTCATTCAAGAGAAAATACCAGAGCTTCGAAGAAGGAAAAAATAAAAACATCAGCCAAAGAATGTTATATTTGCTGTTTGCTACATATGGCGAAGAACTGTCCAAAAAGATACAAAGTGATGGGAATGAATGATTATATCAATAGACACTCGCAAGATGATCAGGCAGTAACCATAGAAATTTGAACTGAGTTCCTTTTAGAAAGTAGAAATAAGAAAAAATCAAGCGGACCAAAATTAGCTATGAGTGATCTCCAATATGTTGAAATCGCTGTCAACGGAGATAGTGCAACGGCTGTAATTGATTCCGGATTGATGATAACTGTATTGAACTCCGAGCCTCTCGGGGATTCTTTACTTAGTGGGGTTGAAGGTTTTTTTCGAAACCATTCAAGTGTTAGCAGCGATCACAGATAAAATCCAAGGTCAAGCGATCTGAAAGAACTGCCAAAAAAAGCCTAAATTTTATTCCTCGTTTCTAAACTAGAAACAAGAATAGTTAACTGTTTCTTTGAAGCACGTTGAAGATGCCATTTGCAAAGCAGGTGTTTAACCTCATCTCCAAACACTTCTTTAAAAGCGAGACCTGTTGTTTAACCATCAGTTATGATGCAATTAAGATTTAAGTTGGGAACTCTTTCTTTTATGCTGTCAAATAAACAATGCATAGTTTCCATATCTAATTTATTTGTGATAAAATGTACAATTGGATAACCTATGCTATATTGGATAAATAGAAATCATACTCATTGGTTTTGTGAGTTGAGTCAATACATAATATTTTATAACAGCTTTTTACCATCATTTCTTTTTGTTCAGCTGTTTGTAATCATTTGGAATGGACTAATGAATCATTTGGCAATTTTTTTAAACTTTTAGAGCCTGAAACTATATCTTGTCTTTGAGGTTTATATATAAAAAAATACAATTATAAGTTTCATTATGCAATTTATTATTAATAATTTCAACCAGCATCTTTTTTGTGAAGCAGTAAAAGTAATTTCAAAGAATTCATGTAATATAATAGGCTTTTTGTTTGTCAAAAAGGATACTTTAACAAAAAAAACCTCGACCATTCCTTATTTCTCGGTTACCACGAGCACATTCCAGTACTTTAGATTTCTCGATACCCATTCGAAGGTTATATAATAAGCTTTTTTGTTTGTCATAAAGGATTCTTTAACAAAATAGTTTTCACCATCATTCCTCATTTCTCTGTTACCTCGAGCACATTTCAGTACTTTAGATTTCTCGATACCCATTTGAAGGTTAGCTTTAATAAATTCCCAACAAGTCTTTTTAGTTGGTTAAAATTTTATGTTTTGAGGCCTTTAATTCATGATTATGCTTTGAAAAGGACTTAAAAATGACATCATCTCTCTCTGAAAAACAATGAATTGAGCAGGACATTCAGTCGGTGCTATTAAGCCTTTGATATATCTTCGACTAGTTTTCCTATTAAATGGCTTTGATTTTACAGACTTAAAACACTGACAATTGTAATATGAATAAAGATTTGTTTTGGTTGTTTTATCACCAGTAAGTTTTTTTAAAAGAAGAAAAAGTTCTAGCACTCTTATTTTTTAGATATAATTGAAAACTTATCTTCAAAATTTATTTCATTTGTTCTCATATTTATTCCATGAACTTCTTTTCCATGGGTTAATGACACAGTCATTAACCCATGGAAACTTACAATTACCCTCAGGATGTGGACAAGGATAAAGCAAAATTGAATTTGAGCATCGTTCAGTATGTCTCCGTAATTTTGATAAATATGAAAAACTTTTTAGATAAATACTACATTCTAATACTGCTTTTTTCCTTTCTTGACCGATCCCTTTTTTGTCATTCTTATTTTCAATAGCGACATATCCTTCGCATATTTTACGGAACTTAGAAAAAGATTGTGAAGGAAAATATGCATTTCTACACAATATGCAGCATTTTGCCTTTTGTAAATACTACTGTCACATTTATTCAACATTGTGATGTACGTTATCACAATCAAAACATTCCTCCTCGTTTAAATTATTACTTTTAGCTATATAAATTTTAAAAGATTTATTCTCGACTTTTGATGATTGGGACACGTATAATACTAAAGATTCACTTACCTTATATTTTTGTAATTGGTCTACTTCGTTCGTCAATTTCCCTGGGAGAAAAAAAAACAATAATGTAGTAAATAAGTTAAAAAAAAAACACTTAGAAATTAAAAAAGCAAAAAATTAAAACACACATGAAATCAATCAGCAATGAAGAACAGTGAAATAAAAATAATACACTATTACAATTTCAAAAAAATAATCAGTATAAAAACTAGCAACCATGTATAAATACAACCTCACTAGACGAAATTTTTTATGAATGTAATATAGCTTGGCTCAATAACATGCCGTATAGTTAACTTGGCGATCTACAAAAAGAGGCCAGAAATAATATACCAAACCAAACCGACTATTTTTGTCGGGGAACATAGTCCTCTCGGGCTTTAATCAAATAATATACCAGCAACCATTGTATCGTTGCCACTCAAGAAAGTGAGTTTATTTGTCCTTAATCGCTCCTAAGACCTGTAAATATTCTACTGTTCTGGTTACCAATATTGGGCTTCCACAATGTAATAAATACAACTAAACTTGTTCTTACAAGTAAAACAATCCATTGAAAACGTGCTCTGTGTCTGCGTTTGTTGTTGTGGTAATTTGCGTACGAAATGTAAGTAAATCATTAAAATTGTTATGAAATAAATCTGTTTTTCTCCTCATGGACTTTTTACAAAAAATTATATGATTTTAGAATTCGTTTAATATTTGGAAACTGGCTCGTTTTTAAACTTTATTCGAAATGTAAAACCCGATTGAGATAAAAAAAAAAAAAAGAAATTGCAAACACTAACAGAGGGACTAATCTAAAAATCGACTTGTGTAAATAGTCCGATTTTAGACATGCTATGAATTTGAGGTTAGCTTTTATCTGTCATATTAACAGGAATAATTTTATTGTAATTTTTTAAAGAGTATGGTACTTCTCCATTTCACCGGCACTGGCGATAATGTCGACTGTGTGTTGTCGACAATAAAGTCTATTTAGCGAGATTTGCGTATGCGTAATGGAAAATACAAAGAGCATTATATCATATGTGAATGGATAAATATTACCATAGAGTAATATAAGGTTTTATAGTGATGTAAGTTTGTATAAGTTCCATATATTTACAAGGTTGGGTTGGATGAAGCTATGAAGTTATTGTGAATTTTGTTTATTAATAGGATAAAATCACGTTTGTGAACTAATTTGAAAATGTTATTTGATCACTTTTACTGATGTATACCATCTCTTGTGAATCTCTTTATGTTTGGTAATAAACTGCACAGCTAATTTAGTTTTTTCACGAAATGTGATATAGTTGAAGCCAGTTAAATTTTGTTAGTCATGTCCATGGTTCTTGAACTGCAAGTTAAGTGAATCAAGAGTTTCAGTATTCATACAATTTGTAACTTCAATATGAATTTTTGGTTTAGATTTACATGCTTTTGACACTATTTTTAATTATGGTATATTCCTGTGAATAATGTGAACTCTTAATGTAAAAAATAAGATTGAAAAAAAATATATATGAGTGTGCATTATATGCCAGATATAAAAATGTTAGACTTAAAAATAAGAAAAGACGTGCATGAAAAATTATATTTTTACTTGTATCAACATGCTGTTTTTTATTCAATGGCATAACTTATGAACTCGAAAAATTTCATTATGGGATTACATGAAATGTTCATTATGTTCAAATTCTGTTTCATCTTCACTATCACTATTACTGTCATTCATAAATAAATCTGTTTTTTTAATCTGTATTGTTGAATATACTACATTTTTAATGACTTTTGAATTTTGTCACATTAATTTCATTCCATGCTTTTATTAACCACTTGCACACTATTTCTAGAACGTTGTGATGCATTTGGTATCCTATTGTAATTGTTTTTTCTTCTACTAGTATCCATGTATTACAATGTCATTTAAAATTTCCTTTGAATAGTGTATTGATACACACATCCAAAGGCTCAACTAACAGTGTTAAATCACCTAATAATTGCCATGCCTGTGCTACACTCTCATCAATTTACTTTCATCTTTACAGCACCTTAGCTTTAATGTTAGCTTTTGCTAAACATTTCTTATCCATAATTTTATGTCATTTTTGTCCATCCATAGTTTCTTGTGAACATGCATAACAACACCATGTAGCAAATTAAATTTTGGCTTAGTCTTCCTTTTAAAATTAGCCATAGGGTTCTAATTTTGTACTTTCTATTCAGCAGGAAAGCTCTACAGTGAAGTGAGATTTTTTGAGCCTTTTTTTTATGAGAATTGTTTCTGTTGTTTTCACATTATGTTTATTATACCAAGCACCTTAATTATTGTGATTCTATTTTCCTTCCCTTTATATATGGGGCTTTCATGAGCATCTAATATCCTTGCTGTTTGTAGCACATCCGATATTCATTTTCTTTAACAGATTGAATGACTTTATATTTGAAACCAGCATTGTGTTTGTTTTGTACAGCTGGAATATATTTACTACTAAAAGGAACACTAGATTAACTGTATTTAGACTAAAGAAAATGGGATTTAATAGTCTTTGATGTTCTCTTCAAAATCAATGCTTCAAATGACTGAGGAAAGAAAACATTACATGTTAATTCTGCAATTTAATTCTAGGTCAGAAATGCTTATTCTTACTCCCAAATAGTGACCCATATGGTGATCGGGAATGACAGAATAGTTCCATTGTAGCTCATGCATGTTGTAAGAGGTGACTAAAATGGGTACTCAGCATCTGGGGTATAGCCTGGCACCCTGCCCCTGGGGATTATATCAGGGGACCTCAGGGACTCGCCTTCTTCTTTAGGCAAGTACGGGTATCGTGACCCTGAGGCACCCTAGTGATCTTTTTCTTTACCATGAGGTTTACTGTCTTTGGTAAACACAGGTGATGTGCCCCCGGGTTATCCTAGCAATCATTCTCTATTTTCGATCCTCCTTCTTGTCAACCAATTTTTGTCTTTTCTTCAATTTCTTTATGTCTAGACCACAGTTAAATCTTGTTTAGCCCGGCATAGACATCTGGCTCTTGCGCCAATAAACTTTACACTCATTCATTCACTCACTTACCCCAAATAGTGCCCCTCCTTTTTTCAAAAATCTAAAATAACATTCTTGTGCACATATGCTTTGAATGTAACCAACTCTGTTTGGAGAATTATTTACTCCCTCAATCATTTTATATCCACATATATTGTTTCCCTTGTTGTTTGTAAATGCAATATATTGTTTTTCGAAAGCCTTTAAGAATATTTTGAATGAATTACTGTAAATATAAGAGAATCACACATGTGCATTTCAGTTTTTTTTTGTAAAGGAATATGGAGAATATACTTAAAAATGTAAAGGTAGTTTGAAATTAAAGGTGCACTTTTTATGCTGGTGTAGGTTATATGCTAGAATATATTGTATTACAGAAATCACTGATACAAGTATAAAAATCTTTATAACTTAAAATTTGACCAATTAAAATGATTTCATGTACAACTAATATCTTTTGACTGTGGGATCTTAATATTATCTTATGTTAATCTTTTCTTACTCCTTAACTTTCAAAGGCAAAGACAACCGTTTGTTCATCTCTTAGTCAGGTTTTTATTTTCTTTTATTTTTTGATGAGAGTCACTGTCTACACGCTGCAATTTGGGAACTTGTGGTCCTCTGTCACCCACTTCTTGTCTCAATAAGTTTTTGAAAACTTAATTGTTTAGCCTAAATTTTTTATGTTCTTTTGGTATTTAATTATTTTTTGAAATAAGAATTATGTCTCAACTTTATAACATAATATTTATGCCTTTGTAGAAGTTTTTTTTTTTTTTTTTTTTAAAAAAAATTTTTTTTTAAAATTTATAAAAAAAATTTTTTTCCTTTTTTTTATTTTTTTTTTTTTTTTTTTTAAAAAAATATTTTTATGATAATCTACTACTGCAAATTATCAGGAATCATATCAGTATTGTGATATATGTGAATTTAATATTTAAGAATTGGTTAGCTCCAAAAAAGAAATCCTAAATGTAAATTTTAATTATATATAAAATATGTATGCTTGTGTTTAGTAGTAAATATTTAAGGTTTAAATAATTATATGAAATCGTTTCTATTATTGTATTTTTATCTTGTGTGGTTTGTACAATATATCCTATGAAGATTGAGTGCCAATAATTTCGTGCAATTTCAACCAACCATACGTTAAAATGATTTAGATTAGTCAAATGATTCATATTTTATAAATAATAATAAATGTAATTGAAAAGTATTTACTTTTGTAGAATAATTATTACAAAGAAATTGGGAAAGAAAAACATTTTATTTATTATTAAGAGTTCTTAAAAAGGATTAATAATTTGAATTTGGATTTCAATATAGTATTTTCCTGAATTTTTCTCTTTCTTGGATAAAAATATTTTATTGATTTGATGTTATCATTCTTATTATGAAATCTAAATTTGTTTGTACAAAATTATATATGGGCAGACAGTGTTGCAAATTTCTATACTTTCTCATTTTTTAAAATTCTTTCATTATGGTAGTTGCATGTATTAGAGCTTAATGTGCAGAACTTCCCTTGAGGCTTTTCTCACCAATGAGGTAATTGAGAAGTGAATTTGTATAGTGTTTTCTAATTATTGATGTTGAACTTAAATCATAATTATTACAAATTATTAAATACTTTACTATACAAGTATTACATGCTGCATTATGCTTTGTTGTTTAATGTCCTGAATTAATTTTCTGCTTATAATTTGTGAATGTTTGCAATGTCAGTTTGTCTAAAGAAATGATAATAATACGAGATCTTGTCTATTATTTTTAATTAGTGTCAATTCTGTGGTTGAGTGAGAAAGAGAGAGAGAGAGGTTTAATTAAAGACATATTTTTCTAGCCTGCATTATTGAGCAAATCTTAATTTATTTTTCTGTTTACTATTTGAAAACACGTCTCTTTTACATGTATTTTTGTTAAAGAATTGAAAGATTGTGCTGTAAGTAAGATACAAAACTAGCTTATAATAAATACTGATATAAATTCAATAAAATAGTTTGAAACCTGTGGTGACTTTCTTCTACAACAATGTTAGAAGTTAAAATGCCTCACTTAACTAGCCAGATGAGACGTCTTTTCAGCCTAATTGGTATGAGCACATTCTTCTGACCCACTGGTCCAGGGTTCGAAATGACAGCTGTATTCATGGTCGCCAGCAACTCTTTTCCCTTCCACGGGGTTAGAAAAACATCCAGCCCTGAAGTGGTGACTCAGAACTTGAACACTAAAGGGCACTACTGATTGCATATGCCCCCACCTCAAAACTCTTGCCTCTGTACGTCTAAGACAAATGCACACAAATCATGACTAGTGATATTCTGTCTCTGGCTCATGTATCGATGAGACCCTCCACTCAACACGAGACAGCCGATGACACAAATGGAAACTGTAATAAGCAAAATTCAACAGGGAGGGGATGTATATCAATTGCAATAATAGCTAAAAAAATCAAAAATACCAATGTCTCTTTGTATATTCCTGATGATATTGGAGGGGGAGCATGCGACGACTCTCTTCTACAACAACGTTAGAAGTGAAATTGCCTTGCTTAACTGGCTGGATGAGATGTCTTTTCAGCCCAGTTGGTAGAGGCACAGCAAAAAGCGACCAGTCAACTTTTCTTTGGACCCACTGGTCCAGGGTTTGAAACAATGCTGCCACACCAAGGGCAACTCACTCTCTCTCCCTCAGTGGGATACAATAACATCTCCCAATGTTTTGTTCAATGCCTAAAACCTTTCATAATTGGTTGGGGCCGTGGTAACCTAGTGGTCAAGCTCGTGGACTTGCGGCCGGCGGTTTTCGTTCAGTCGCGAGTTTGATCCTTGTTTACCAAAGACCCGCCATGTAGCAAGGACTGATCCACGTTAAATCTGTTCGGGGCCCAAAGTCCTCCCGTTGGCATGGTGTGGATGTTAGGAGAGGGGGTGCCAGCTTAGGTGTTGTCCTCGTCTCTTGACCATGGTTCAAAATTACGAGGTCCGTCGCCAATAGCCCTCATGTTGCTTCTAATGTGACGCTAATAAAAAACTAAACTAATTCATAATTGGTCATTTACATTAACTCAATGAAATTTTAGATTATCAAGTGTTTTTTATAATCTAATAGAACACAACTTTCAATGATTGGCATTACATACATTATAAATATATTTTTTTAAAAGAAAATCTTAAATTGACTTTGAAAATTGCATGTTATTGGAGTACATATAAAAAGCTATCTCTTTTTCACTTTGTTTATTACTTGCATTTTAAATAATAGGAGAATCATTTACATCTTCATTTTACTCCTTTATATTTTACCTTCTCATAGAATTATTAAACTCTTTCACTTTATTCGACAAAGATATTATGCTTTTTATGTAATGTGTAAAATAATTTATAACTTATAATGATAAGTTCAGATACTTTAGCTGTATAAATTAGTTGCAAATCAAGCAAAAGTTTGTCTTTTCACTGTCAAATTTGTATTTAAAAAGAAGTAAAGTTTTTTCATATACAGTAAGCTTGTGATCAATTTTTATTTTCTATTTTACTATATACTTAGATCATCATTTTTTTTTCTTTTACAGAAAACACAAAAATAGGATACTGATAATTT
>BMAW01111385.1:66167-79230 GCA_019974015.1 Nephila pilipes
AAGTTTAATAAAATAGATGTTTCGCATACTAAAATTCAACCTATTTATTAGATTTTGTATGATTAAATGGTATTTTATTTTTACTGACTTAATTATTTAAATTACATATAATTTTGTTATTGTAACTGTTATATTCTTTCAAAATCTTGGAATATAACAAATCCTGTTAAAAATTTTGTGATTGATTCTTTGTGTAATTTTTATCATTAAGATATATTAACACATTTAATGCATCATATCAAAGTTTGTTATTCTCTAAAATGTTATCATAAACATGCTAGACAACCTTTTTCAATAATATAGTTAATTTTAAAGTTTTGATCATGATTCCATTCTGGCACTCAAAATACATGATGAAATATCTTGGGATCAATAGATCTCGTGTATCTACAGAATATCTATTGTTTTTTGGTCAGCTATATTTAATAACTGCATGTAGTATTATTAAATAACTCAATATTTCTTTTGTGCATTACATTATTTGAAAAAAATGCATACTTAGTATATTTTCATGCATTGATATTGAATTTAATCTTAAAAATGCACCATACTTCTGCAGTTTTTTAAAATTGAAAAGTGTGTCAAAATCAAATTAAAATAAAACATGAAATTGATTTTTATAGAAGTGTTTTTACACCCCCGCCTTAAGTGCTTTTCATTGCTTTCTAATTTATTATCATTACTTATGGTAAGCCTTATAGCAATAATAAGTCATTCTTGCTAGGGATGTGTGTGTACGGAACAGAGATTAATCATGTTGCATATCATTGAGCTTCAGAGTGGCTGAAATATTAAGAGCTTTGCTTGTAAGGAAGCAGTATTCTATTTAGTTATTTGAAGTGAATAGATTTAGCTCTTGATGCTTCTGCTAGTACATTAATTCCTTTTTGTTTTCATGGATAGACCCTGCAATTTGTACAGTTCACTGGACAGTTTTTGTTATATCTGTGGATAATTTGTTATGAGAAGACAGCATCAAAAACTAGTAACTAAGGTTAAAAAAGCTTATTATTTTTATTTTGGGTATTATGTAGGAGATGAAGATAAAACATGGATCCATTATATACCATGCATAACATGTTATATTGGTTTCTTTCACTGAATGAATGGTGACATGATTAGTGCATGCCATAAGCTATTCCTATGATCTGGCAAGAAGAGACAAATCTTTCATGGGATTGTTATTTTTGTGTCACTAAGACCTTTACAATTTCCGGTAAAAGAAAACCTGATATATCCTAATGTTCTACCTGCAAGATGCCCTGTATTACATGGACTGGAATTGTCTGTGCCATTTCCTTTGTAACAATTATCACTTACAGAAGAAACACAAGAACAAATTGAACCATCAGCATCATTTGATTTATCTTTCAGTCCTAAACATAAAATAACATTGCCTTTAACTCAGCAAAAAGAGAATTAAGGAACTTAATTAGATACCTAAATCTTACCAAATATCAATCTGAAATTTTAGAGTCTAGATTGCAGCATTGGAATTAAATGGCTCCAATCACCAGAATTTCTTTATACCAAAAAAAGATATGAGCAGTTTTTGGAGTATTTTCAATGCAAAATTCCAAGTACTCGTGCTTAAATATTTGATGGTTTAATGGCTGAACTTGGTTTCAAACCTATCCTTCAAGAAAGTAGGTTTACAAACCTATCCTTCAAGAAAGTAGGTTTACAAACCTATCCTTCAGGAAAGTAGGTTACTTTCTAAAACAAGCTTGAAAGCTGTGTTGTACAATAACTATACAAAGCAATCAATATTGGTGGCTCATTTAGTGGAAATAAAAGAAAAGTTTAACAAGTATGCATGTGTTAGTAAAGGAAATACAACATGTTTGTACAATTGGCAATTTTGTGGAGATTTGGAAATCACAGGCTTGGTACTTGGACTTAGGAGAGGATTTGCAAAATGTTTTCTGTGTCTATGGGACAGTAGAGCAACTTATTAATACTATACTTTTAAAAAGGGGCTTCTAACTATTCTTTTACTTGTATAATTGGGTATATTTAAAAATTTCATGAAATATATGGACAAAAATTGAGAAAGCTCTTCATGTATCAGGAATCATTTGCCAAATGTGAGCTATGCTAAGCTAAAAGAGATAAGTTGACTTACATTTCTTTGAGCATTTGAACAATGAAAATTTCAAAGAAAAACTAAATTTTCTAAAGATGTCTGCCTGGGTATTGAAACAAACTGAAGACATTTGTTTCCGTGGTTCATGGTTTACTGGGTATTATTAAATCCAAAAACTAAAAACAATTATTAAATGGATTCCTACGCAGTTCCGAATGCTAGGATGTCACTCAAAATACACTTCATGACTACCCATTAGAAATTGTTTCTCGAAATCCTAGGAGCTGTAAGTAATGAACAAGAAGAGATTTGACCAGGATATTCATGCAAAGGAATAAAGATACCATGAGTGACTGGATTGGAATATGATGAATTATGTTTGTCGGTTTCTTCCAAGAGTTGATGAAATGCTGCATGAGAAGAGAAAGTAAAGTAGAAATGTCTACAAATATTCCTGTTGTGCCTTTATTAATCAGTTACATAGTTTTGTTAGCATTTTCATTTTTATTCTATCCAATTTAATATACAACTTCATCAAATTCTAAAAGTGCATATGACTATAAATTACATGTAAATACTAATTCTTCTAATGAATTTCAAAATACAAATAATATTAATGCAATTTTATTTTGTAATCCAGTTTTGAATTTTGTCCAAATCTTATTGTATTTTACGGCAAAATTTCACATAAAAACATTTCATTCAATTTCTTTAATACTTATTTTTTGTTAAAAGCTTATACTGCTGACTAATGATTGGCTACTGTGACAAAAAAAAAAAACTGTTGTTATGCATTTTTTATGAAAGTTTTTGTATTCAGCACAGTTCAATAAGTAAGAAATGGTTGAAATAGTTATTGTGCCAAGGGGAAAAAATTAAAGTTTGTAGCCTGGTGTAAAACAATAAAAGTGTAGTAAGTGCCACTGGAGAGTAAATTTTTGCGTAATTTGTTACGTAACTGTCTTTGTTAGTGAAAAAAAAATCTTGTGTATTTATAGATTAAGTAACCGTCATATTCACATTTGTAAAATGAAACAATATTATATATTCACTGTGTTTAATTTCTCTTTGCAGTAAGTGATTGAAATGATTGAATCTGTGTGGCTTAAAATGTTATTGAATAAAAATATTATTCAATAATTACTTTAAGTCAATAAAATCTTTCAATAGTAAAAATTGCATTTTTTGAAAAATGAATTATTTTACAGGAGTTAGTAAACCATTTACTCGAACTATCACAAAATGTTCATGGAAAGAAGGTGCTGATTTACTTAATGAATCCAAGAGACCCTCATTATATTCATCCTGATGTGATTAATATTTTAAAACAAGGAGACAACAATGAAACTAGGTAAGTTGCTTCAAACTGAAATATTTTTTCTTATTTATGTTGCTCCCAAATTTTTTTTTTTTTGTGTTGGCAAAAGTTCGGCAATTAAATAAGTGGTACACTGATTATATTGATTAATGTAACAAGGAAAAAAAATTAAGATTCTTTATACTAGAACTTTTGCATGTTAACATTTATTTACCCTCAGTTTTGTAGTTGGTAAATGCATGTTTAACTATTTTAGACAAAATGTAGATTTTTTTTATAAACATTTTTGTAAAGATTTTTATGGAAAGTATGGGGCAAATATCACTCCAGAATCTATTTCCATATGAAGTTTTATTCATAACATTACATATTGAAAAGTTTTGGCTACGTATCTTTTTTTTTTTTTTTTTGCCATAATGCAAAAAGTGATAAATTTAAAATTTGTGTAAATTACTTCTACAATTTCTTATTTTAATGTATGCTGCTGATTCTGTTCTCTGTATGTAATAAATTATGTCAAAAGAAGCTTTTTGAGTTAAATGTGATTTTAAATGTATGTACAGTTAAGATATTTGTTAAACCATTTGCTTGCATTTTACTCTTCTAACATTTTTCTAACTTTTAAGATACACTATGTTCATTTGAGAATTATTTTCAGTAATTTTTCTTTCCATTTCTTTGATATTTGATTTGATATCCATTTGTAAATTTAATTAATGCATTTTTTTCCCTAGTAAAAAGGATCCTGAAATTCGGCATTCAGAGTTAAAAGCTCTAATTGCTGAACCTCTTTTAAACTTCATAAAATCCAATATTCAGACACTGTATACTAAAAATGCATTTTGCCATTTTACAATAGTTATCTTGAAACATGTAGGAGGTAAGTATGTTTATCATATTTTATTTCAGAATTTTTACCAAATTAGTGTTTTTGTCAGTAAATGAATTTTATCTCTTATATATAGGTAATCAAGAAGAAGCTTTTCAATCCATTGCTGATTTAGTTGTTGAGCCTTATGTTGTACAAAATAAGGATAAACATCCTATAGAACATCCAGGGTCTCATTTCATGTTTAAGCAACTTGTTATTCAAGATAAAGAGGAATCAAATGATGGTGGTAAGAATTAGTTAATCTATTATATATCTCCCAAAAAGGTAAGAAATTGAGAAATATTTTATAGTGTGATGTTTGAAACTTCTCATGTATATGTTACCAGCATTGTGTGAAAAGCCGGCATTCTATAGAATGACAAAGGCTTATTTAGGCAAAGTATGAAAACGGTCTTGATAAGACTATTATATAAATGATGACATGCATTTCTCAAAAATTCAAATGATATTCTGAAATAATAATGAGAATGCCGTTAAATTTTTTTATTCAAAATATTTAAAGAAAAATGAAAGTTATACTAAACAAAATTTATGCCTTTCATATTAAGGAAAACAAAGTTTTTGTATAAAAGTGAGAAATGAAAATTAACCTACTTATTGCAACATGGTAGGATTGAATTACATTTTTTTAAAATTTTTCATGCAAAGACATTTCAGATTTTGGCACTTTGTTTTACAAATACCTTTGACAAATCAATGGCCACTTCCACTGGATTGAGCAATTGCCATTGACCAGAGAAGTAATTAATGTTCAGGAAAATCTTCCATTCTTAGCAAGTTCTTAGGGCATAAAGTGAATTGTGATCTTGGAAAAACATGTTTTAAAATTCCTTCAGAAGTTCCAAGTTGGTAGAAACCATCCTCTGTCACACTCATCACAACTGCCAACATATTGTGCGAATCACCTTGCCCTTCGTCAACTCCAGGAATAGGAACTTGCACAGTAGTTCCCGAAGAAGCAGAGAAAACTTTTTTTTTTTCCAAATTCATTTTCATTTTTTGGCTTGTATTTCCAAATTGATTTTACAATTTATTTTACCTTCAATAGAATTTTCAGTTTTGAAACAAAGGGTGCACAAAATATCCATTTCATCATCTTTACTAGCATGGCCACAAAAGGTATGAATCTTTTGACAGCATTTTCTGCATGCAAGTGCATCACTCGTTTCCTTTAAACACACATAACAGATATCAGAAATCTCTTTGGAAAGCATGTCTTCTTCATGTTGGTTTAACTTCACTATTGACTATTATCTCATCCATGTTTTTTAAAACAGGTTCTTCTTGCAGTCTGATCAGTTTGACCTTTTTCCATTGTTTGGGTGCTTTTTTTAGCTGCTTGTCTGTATTTATGTCTTAAAATATCTTCTGGTAGAAAAAATGTTGTAAGCCTTTCTTTTGATTTGCAGCAAAAAAAGAGCTTCATATGGTGTTCTTTTGATACTATTTTTCATAAATTGAGCAGAACACATTCTTTCACTCCAGCTGTCAGATTTGTTGTCTTGCATCCAAGTTCAGAGCATATTTTCGTTATCTTGATTAGCTCTTTTGATGCTACCCTGGCTTAGTGAGTGACGAGGCTTCCCATGGATGATCTGCAATGCTGGCCAAAACTCCTGTAATATGGTCCCAAAATTGTTGATAAATTCCCTACCAAAGTCAGACTGTAATATGGATGGCAATCTAAGCAACACGGATATATCCACTTGGTCGTAGGCTACTTTTTCAGCTATTTCTGACTTTAGAGACTTAGGAATCACAAATTTTGTGAGATGATCTTGGTACACAATAATAAATTTGTATTCTTTATCTGGCTGAAACTGAAAGTCAGTAACACTTACCTGACAATGGAAATTAAATTCGGAAAAAAATCGTAGGTTTCTCAACAATGCCCTTTATAATACCTTTTTGGGTTTTTTTGGCAAATTCACAAAGGTGGATGTACAGTTCAATATCATGATATGCAACATTTTTTTTATTTGGTTGAAACTTCATTCCGCATTCTGTCACATCGTCCGAATCCAATAGCCAAATGAGCTTCATGAAGTCTGTGAAATAACTCTGAGCCTGTGACATAATACTGTGTGGCACTGATGCTTTCTTTAACAGGATAAATGAGTTTACTTTTGTTTGTTACAATCACCACACCATAGTGATTCACTACTAGTATTCCCTGTGTACCTTCTTAGTAGTCATTTAGGCTTTTTGTACATCATTTATTAACTTCTGGTACGTAATTTTGGTTAAGGAAATAATGTTTTTTGCAGCATTAACTCGAATTTTGGACGGTTCTTCATTGAATCATTGTTTCATGTCTATAGACCATGACTCCTTCTCCAACAACACTACTACATCTTGTTTCTCTATTTACATGGAGCACAGTAAAAAACTAATTTTTTGTTGAACAAATTGAAGTAAAATTGTGTATTTTGATACACCTGAACAAACTGCAACGGATAAATTAAAGCCTGGTGGTACGTTAAAAGTCATGTGCCTCGCTTCATGACATTTGAAACAAATCGGAAGTGTATTTCATACTTTGCCAGTTTTTCATTTGGCATTCTATAGAAGGCGTAGGAAATATGCCAAATATGAATCGTTTCATACATTGTTGGCTAATTTTTGGCATTACTTACAATGCCTTGACATTCTATACAATGACGATTTCAAACTTTGCCGGTAGCATATAAAATAAATTTATGGATTAATGTTTTCTCGAAAATGCACCTTCAATTGTTGTGAAGAAATATGTAAGGTTTCCTTTTTGAACAGGTATCCTTTCAATGTAATACTTAAGTAATTATTTGCCTTTTGTGAATTTTTTCTCTAAAACCTGTTTAAAATACTCTTATATCATTTTATAATTTCAAGATTTATTTTGTAATTAGTAATAAATAATAAAAGTTTACTCATTAATTGTCATGAAAAGCTATGTCTCTGAAACAAAATTAACTGATTGACCTACATAAAATTTTCTAAATATCTTTACTTGATTTTAAAATGAATAAAAGTAATTTAAAACTGCATTACAAACACTACACAAAAATATAAATAGTTTATGAATATATGAAATAAAAAAAAAGTAACTTCTGCTGTAATAAGATAAAAAAAATTGGTAATTTGTAGTTATTCTAATATGCAATCTTGAAGGTGTAAAACAAGTAATGCAGTATTTGCCAATCTGGGAAGAATTCCATCTAGTTTGTGGAGTACTTTTGGCAGCCACTTATCTTCCCTTTTATTCAGATATTTAGTGTAGCAAACACAGACACACTTTGTCAATTAGAAGTGCTTATGTCTTCTAAAGGAAAATTGATTTAATTGAAAGATTTTGCATCTTTCCAATTGCTCCAATTATCTGGAGGTAAATTTAGTGGAGACTTAAGCAATCTTCTATCTAAACATTATTGTAAATTTTTGTTAAATTTGTTGTTTATGCATTTTTTGGCAAAGTAGGTTCAAACAATTTTTTATATTAAAACTGTTAATTTGTTAAATATGGTTTGGATTGGATAATTAATGAAAAGTCTAATAAACATCAAATCACTGGGTTGTACAACATTAGATATTATTTTCGTGTTCATTACATATTTTGTTATTAAAATTTCAATTCATATTTCAAAAGATGCTAAATGTAAATTTTTTAATTGAAATATTTCAACTATTGCATGAAAAGGAATAAAAATGTGTTATTTTAAATTGTAAAATTTGATCAAATCTAGGAATTTTTGTTTAAATTTTTTCCTGAAATTTTCTGTGCACATTTATTAATTTCGTTCGCTTTAATGATTATTTAAGACTATAAATATGATCGTGGTAAATTTTTTTTTTGGATTGAAAAATGATCAAATATTTGTTCCCTTTATTTTTTCATTGAGAATAGCATATTTTAACACATTAATTTTTGGCAGGGAGTAAGCTTTCCCCCATCTTGTTGTGGTATGTTTTCTACCCAGTCTCAACACCATTGGGCCTAGAATGAACCTTCATTCTTTAAGTCTGAAGAAAACTTGTTTGATCACTTTTTGCAGTGCTCTTATCTAATAGCCCCAAAGGAATTTATCTTCACAAGCTAGTTATTAAGGCATTTTAACTTCTGTAGTCATTGTTGAAAGAAGCCGCCACATTCTTTCTCACTAGTGTCTTCGTGATAATATGATGCGAAACATTTTGAACAATATATAAGAGAAGATTGTTTTTCCAGCCATTACTACAGTTGATATATATCCCATCTTGTTTTATTGAGTTTTGATGTGAACAGTTTCCATTTCACATCAGTTATATTTAGTTGAAATGGCAGGTTTATCTGATATGTACACTGCTTCCATTTTTTTCAAACTTCTCTATCAAGGTGCACCTTGTTAGATGCAGCATAGCCATATCTGGTTCTTATGCCATAAACCCATGATCACTCACTTGAACCTTCAATCTTTAGGTTTGATGAAAATGTGTTGGATTGTTTTTTTTTGCAGTGCTCTTATCAACTAGGCTAAAAGGGATTCCTCTTTGGGCTAGTTATTAAGGCATTTTAACTTCTGTCATTTTTATTGAAGAGAGGTGTTGCAAATTGTTTTTATTTCAATCCTTTCTTTTCTTCTGTATAAATATGTTCCATATTTCATCTTTTATATAGTGATGCCAAACTTGTATTCCACTGTTTCTGTTAAAGTTCAAAATGGCATATTTATAAAATATTTTAAACATTTTAAGATATAGTGTAGAAAATTTTTGTACATGTTGTAAGCTATGCAAACTTATTTTAATATTGAGATATTTTACTGTATAAAAAAGGTATTCAGAGTTGGAGAAAGATGATAGTTTTAAATTTCTTCTCTGTCTTATGTAACATGTATTTATATATTTTAGTGAAGTTTAGTGAAGTCTTGATCCAGACTGTTCCAAAATTAGTTTTTAAGTCTTGGATGGATTGCAACAGAGGAGCCTTTCTGTTAATTAGGTTGGTATTTTGGGTTTCACACATGTAATTAAAAAGTTGTTTTTAATCCATATGAAATTTTAAATGCATTAATTTAATATAATTTTTTTGTAATGTACTATTTGATAATTTAAAAAAAAAAAAATTTCTTGTTGTTTTGTGGAAAACTTATTGATGTTTCTTAAGATGCTGTTTTTTTTTTTTTTAAATCATTTGTGAATAAATTGTCAATAATCATAGTTACTGTCTTAAACAGCTCATTTGGAATTTATTAATAATTGCTTTTTGTTTATGATATATTGTTGATAATTGTTTGTAAATGAAACTCTTTTCTTTATATATCAAGTATGGTTTTCTGTATTTTTTTTTTCCATCTGCAAAAATATTTTAAAAATTTGAATCATAAGATCGTACGAGCATTTCAGATCAAACATTTTTGAAATTAGCTGTTAATTAATGTATATTATGCATTCAAAACGTTGCAAATATTTTTATGACATCATATGATTAGTAAATAACTATTTATGTTAAACTAGATTTGCTTTTTGACTGCTATATTAAAACATGCAATCTTTCATGTGGTTTTATTAATGCAATTTGTGATGTAATTGGCAAAAGTTCTGGAATTGATACATATAAAATAATATCGATGAAATTTTATCTGATAAATATTAACATGTGGGTACAGCTCAATATTTATTTTTCCTTTCTATCTTTATTTTTATTGCGAGTATCTTAAAAGTAGAAGCTTATCTGCTGTTAAGATACTAATTTTTTATTTTTTGTGTATGAGATATTTTTGATCAATAAATACTGTAATATTTCAGAAATATACTTTCCTTTTTGTGAAAGCAAACTCTTCCTCAGTTTGAAACTATTTGAATTTTCCCTATCTATGAGAAAATGCTGATTCTATATTTTTTTGTGAACAGATTTAATATAGTGTTTTACTCATAAATATTTAAGCTTTACACTGATTATTATCTTATATGGTGTATTATCAATTTTTTTATTGTAAGTTTCTCTTCATAAAACAAATTTTCTTACATCTTAATTTTATTGCATCAAATTTAACTCATTCACTGCCAAGCTGATATGATATGTGCATTCACAGCTACCAAGATCCTGTTTGCATTTTCTTGCTTCACGCTATTTTCTGTTTTATTATTCAAATGTAGACTTAACAGGGATTACTACTAGCAATGAATAAATTCTCACGAGTACATTCATAATTGGCATGCATAGTAATAAACAACTCATACTCTCCTGTTCCACATTTGCACACACAAATTTCTTCCTGTACATTAAATATCTAAACACTACAAGTGTTTGCAACAACAATACTCTTATTTGGTACGTTAAGTAAGACAGTAATAATGAGTTATCTTGTAGCTGGTCAGTAAATTCAGTTTGCCAAATATACAAGATTCTCATACCTGGCAGCAAACATGTTAAAGTGTTTTTCAGCTGTAAAAAAAGAGGTGGGGGGTTGACATATGATTTATGGTTCATATATTTGAATTTAATATTCAACTAAGACTTTGTGAAATTTTTCACAGTGTTGTTATACTTCTTTTGTAGTATGCTGGAAACAGAATTGCCCTCAGTTGTAGAAAGAATCAAAGAAGAATTGACTGGATGTAAAACATATTTGTCGCAGAAAGAATATGTAGGAGCAAAAATATTGTTAAAGAAGTTAAAAGATTTGTAAATATTTTCTTTTAATAAATATGTTTTTGAAAAATGTTTTCTGATTTGTTTTACAACTTTCGTTCATCTACTTTGCATTTACACATGCCTAAAACTATTCTTGTTGTCAAAAATCTTTTAAATAACAGAACATTGCCTACATTAAAGAGCAATGGATGCATAGAAAATAATGTATATATTTACTTCTATATTATATTAAACAACACAACCATATTTATCACATTAATAATGTTAAATGTTTGATGAAGTAGAAACATTAATGAATGTGCAATATTTAATATATTATAATGAGAGACTTCCATTTAATTGCTTAATAATGTTAGAAATATGTTTATTCATTATGTTTTATTCTAAAGTATTACTGTTTTTAACATCTTAAATATAGTTCAATATCATGTACTTTTCTTAAAATATTTTTTTTTTTAGTTATGAAATAATTTTACTAAACATAGAACTCTGCTGAATTTGGGCATGATATTTGCAATGTTGATTTTTTTTTCTTTTGTAATTTTGCAACTCATTACATAATAAAATCAATGCATATGGAGTAGACCAGTGATTCTTAAAACTTTTTAAACTTTTCCTACCCCACGCCCACTCTTACAAATTTTGTACAATATTATCCATCTTAACCATAAGTGTGCTTGGAAAAAATTGTTCTATTTCTTATTTAATTTTAAAATAATTAATTTAAATTCTAATTCATTTAATGAAACTTTTTTTTGTTAAATTAAAAGGAAATACATGTAATTTTTACTATCCATGTGTGAATACTAATTTAATCATAAAATATAGATAAAATTACATCTGTCTTGGTAGTTTTTAAAATAAATACCGATCTTAGACAAATAAAACAGTACAATTTAATATTATAATGTTCTTGTAGTGTATACACTTTTAACGAATCGGAAACATTTGACTAAACTAGAAAAGCCTTTTCATGCATGATGCAGAGAATTACTCGCTTGCTGAGGCAGGATGTTAAGTATTATGCATTAGCAGTTATGCCTGTTTTGATTTGGAAATGTACTGATATTGCAATGTGACATTGCGGTAATAAAGTGCTTAGTAGTATTTTTTCAATATGTAAATATGATTTACAGCTCAAGATTTTATAATTGTGCTGCACAGTCAATGTAAAATTAAATATAAGGTAATGAATAGATTGTGACTAGTGTTTCTTGAAATCCATGCATCTAAATTAAATCTTCGCAACTTCAGCGTTTCACTTTGTGACCTCATTTAGGGTCACCTGCCTTAGTTTAAGTAATCTTATTGTAGACAAGTTTGCAAAATAAATTGTTTGCTCTAATTGGAAATTATGACTTTTTAAAGATTAAATTTTAACTTTTTGAAGAAAAGAAAGTTTATGTAATGCAGAGTGATATTGCTTTTTCTCAAATTGCCTTTGAACTTAAATTGCAGTATTTATTTCATTCAGTGAATTTTGCTCTCCTTGTTATTTGCATATATTTCAAATATCAGATTAAGGAACTTGCTGCCATCTTTGTACATTTTTTTTTTAAAATAAAGTTTAATGTGTGATAATAATCCAAAATGTCAGAAATTTTTTCTATTTTCTCTCTACTTGTCTTGGAGAATAGTAAATTACGTAGTTACTGCATTTCAAAACTGTTTTGATTTTGCATTCTTATATCCATGTAAAAACACATAAAAATTATGTTATGTGTTGAAAGAGAATATTTAATTATTAATATGTGTTTGATATTGATATTTTCAATATTAGCTATTTGCATAGTGTTTTTTACATCTCTTATTTGTCAAAAATGAAGATATTTTAATTAAGGGGGGGTACATGTGTAAAGAATAAGAAATGTCGTATAAGGAAATTTGTCTTAGAGTAGGAATATTTTTAAAGTAATAGTATAAAGTGTATGATATGAGCTATATATGAGAGAGTGAAAAAAGTGTTTAAAATCTGCTTTGTTACTCTTATTAAAAATATTCATTTTCCAAGAAATTAAAATAAATCAATATATTGATAAATAATTTTATTTATATATAATTTATCTTGCTTGATCGGAATTCATAGTTAAACATGTTTGATCTCTTGCAATGGGCAATTTGAGCATACCCCGGCCCCCCCCCGGGGGGGTGTGG